>JACVBY030000328.1:115000-123038 GCA_017589505.3 Metroxylon sagu
AGCCCAAAGTCTCGATAGTTAGCTCTAGATCTTCCAGTCAAAAAACAACGTCGGTGAAGACGTATAGGTGCACTATTACGTGGTGGGGATTGCAATTTTACATGAATTTCCCATTTTTCACTCAACGATGGAACTTTGCTTATTTTTTTTTTTTTGAAGATCGACGAATCAAATGATATTTCTGTTCCAATTTCTGCCGCTTCTTCTCCCTCTGAATCACACTTTTTCTTGCCATAATGTTCAGTTCCTATTATTATCAATAATACAGTTCGGATCCTAGATGTAAAAATACAAGAAGGTAAATCCTCCCTCTCCATTGAAACAAATGAGATTGTTGCTGATACAGTACATAAAAAAACTAAATTAACCAAATTTTCCTGATGTAGAGGCAATCAAGAAAGCTGCATAAGTGAATATATAACCTACAGAAAAGTGGGCTAATCCAACCAATCTTGCTTGCACAATGGAAAGAGCCACTGGCTTATCTCTCCATCGAATTAAATTAGCCAAAGGTGTGCGTTCATGAGCCCATGCTAAAGTTTCAATCAATTCCTGCCAATATCCACGCCAGGAAATTAAGAACATAAATCCAGTAGCCCAAACAAGATGTCCAAATAAGAACATCCACGCCCATACCGATAAACTATTCATACCAAAAGGATTATATCCATTGATAAGTTGTGAAGAGTTTAACCATAGATAATCTCTTAACCATCCCATCAAATAAGTGGAGGATTCATTAAATTGTGAAACGTTACCCTGCCATAATGTGATGTGTTTCCAATGCCAATAAAAAGTAACCCATCCAATGGTATTTAACATCCAGAAAACTGCCAAATAAAATGCGTCCCAAGCAGAAATATCACAAGTACCGCCGCGTCCTGGGCCGTCGCAAGGAAAACTATAACCGAAATCCTTTTTATCTGGCATTAACTTGGAACCACGTGCATCTAAAGCACCTTTTACTAAAATCAATGTAGTTGTATGCAAACCTAAAGCAATAGCATGATGAACCAAGAAATCTCCAGGACCTATTGTTAAGAAGAGTGAATTACTATTCTCATTAATAGCATTCAACCAGCCAGGTAACCATATGCTTTGACCAGCATTGAATGCTGGACCATTCGTTGAAGATAAGAGTACATCGAACCCATATGAAGTCTTACCATGAGCGGATTGTATCCATTGGGCAAATATGGGTTCGATCAAGATTTGTTTTTCGGGGGTACCAAAAGCGAGCATGACGTCGTTATGAACATAAAGGCCCAAGGTATGGAACCCGAGAAACAGGCTGGCCCAACTTAAATGAGATTTGATAGCTTCTTTATGGTCTAACATTCTTGCCAATACATTATCCTCATTCTGTTCCGGATTGTAATCTCTAATGAAGAATATAGCTCCATGAGTAAAGGCTCCTGTCATGATGAACCCTGCGATGTATTGGTGATGAGTATATAACGCAGCTTGAGTAGTAAAGTCTTGTGCTATGAATGCATAAGCAGGTAAAGAATACATGTGTTGAGCTACTAAGGAAGTAATAACCCCTAAAGAGGCTAGAGCAAGACCTAATTGAAAATGAATCGAATTATTGATTGTGTCATAAAGACCCTTATGCCCACGTCCTAATCGACCCCCCGGAGGAATATGTGTTTCTAAAAGATCTTTGATACTGTGTCCAATTCCGAAGTTAGTTCTATACATATGACCAGCAACGAGAAAAATAAATGCAATAGCTAAATGATGATGAGCAATATCGGTCAACCATAAACTTTGCGTTTGCGGATGGAATCCCCCAAGAAGGGTTAGAATGGCAGTTCCGGCTCCTTGGGAAGTACCAAATAAATGACTACTCGAATCAGGGTTTTGAGCATAAAGATTCCACTGACCCGTAAAAAGTGGTCCCAACCCTTGAGGATACGGTAATACGTCTAAGAAATTATTCCATCTGACGTACTCTCCCCTGGATCCGGGAATAGCGATATGAACTAAATGTCCTGCCCAAGCCAAGGAACTTACTCCGAAAAGTCCTGACAAATGATGATTGAGACGAGATTCGGCATTTTTGAACCACGAAACACTTGGTTTCCATTTGGGTTGTAGATGTAACCAACCCGCTATTAAGGATATAGCAGAAAGAAATAATAGAAAAAGAGCTCCTGTATAAAGATCCTCATTGGTGCGCAATCCGATTGTATACCACCACTGATAAACACCGGAATAAGCGATATTCACTGGGCCGATAGCACCCCCTCGAGTAAAGGCTTCTACAGCTGGTTGACCAAAATGAGGATCCCAAATTGCATGAGCAATAGGTCTTACATGTAAAGGGTCCTGTATCCATGACTCAAAATTTCCTTGCCAAGCTACATGAAACAGATTTCCGGACGTCCACAGAAAGATTATTGCTAACTGCCCAAAATGAGAAGCAAAAATGTTCTGATAAAGGCGTTCCTCAGTAATATCATCATGACTCTCGAAGTCATGTGCGGTAGCAATACCAAACCAAATACGACGAGTAGTGGGGTCCTGAGCTAAGCCGAGGCTAAACCTCGGAAATCTTAATGCCATAATGCCTTTCAAATCCTCCTAGCCATTATCCTACTGCAATAATTCTTGCTAAGAAGAATGCCCATGTTGTGGCAATTCCACCCAGAAGGTAATGGGTTACTCCTACAGCACGTCCTTGTACAATGCTCAAGGCTCTAGGCTGAGTAGCAGGAGCAACTTTTAATTTGTTATGAGCCCAAACGATGGATTCAATGAGTTCTTGCCAATAACCACGGCCACTGAATAGAAACATTAAACTGAAAGCCCAGATAAAATGAGCACCTAAGAAAAAAAGACCATATGCGGATAATGAAGAACCATAAGACTGAATTACCTGAGATGCCTGTGCCCATAAGAAGTCTCGGAGCCACCCATTAATAGTAATGGAACTCTGTGCAAAGTTTCCTCCTGTGATATGAGTTACCACCCCTTGATCACTTATAGTACCCCAAACATCCGACTGCATTTTCCAACTGAAATGGAAAATGACTACCGAAATTGCATTGTACATCCAGAATAGACCTAAGAAGACATGATCCCAGGCGGATACTTGACATGTCCCCCTCTTCCAGGTCCATCACAAGGGAAACGAAAACCAAGATTTGCTTTATCGGGTATCAAACGGGAACTGCGAGCAAATAGAACACCTTTCAGTAGTATCAATACAGTCACATGGATCGTAAATGCATGAATGTGATGAACCAAAAAATCTGCGGTTCCTAATGGAATAGGTAACAAAGCTAGTTTGCCGCCTACTGCTACTAACTCACCACCCCCCCAAGTTAAGCTGGTACTTGTTGTTGCACCAGGAGCTGTTACCCCAGGTGCTAAAGCATGGATGTTTTGTACCCATTGAGAAAAGATGGGTTGTAATTGTATAGCGGTATCTGAAAACATATCTTGGGGCCGCCCTAAAGCGCTCATGGTATCATTATGAATATACAAGCCAAAACTGTGAAAACCTAGAAATATACATGCCCAGTTAAGATGTGATATGATTGCATCGCGGTGCCTAAGGACACGATCTAATAGATCGTTGTATCGAGTAGTTGGATCATAGTCTCTTACCATAAAAATGGCTGCATGTGCAGCAGCACCAACTATGAGAAATCCACCGATCCACATGTGATGTGTGAACAACGAAAGTTGTGTACCATAATCAATAGCTAGGTATGGATAGGGGGGCATGGAATACATATGGTGAGCTACAACAATGGTTAAAGAACCTAACATAGCCAGGTTAAGAGATAATTGAGCATGCCATGACGTTGTTAGGATTTCATATAGGCCCTTATGGCCCTGGCCTGTAAATGGACCTTTATGAGCCTCTAAAATGTCTTTAAGGCCATGACCGATGCCCCAGTTGGTTCTATACATATGACCAGCGATCAGGAAAAGAATAGCAATAGCTAAATGATGGTGTGCAATATCGCTCAGCCATAGGCCCCCTGTTATTGGATCTAATCCTCCACGAAAACTCAGGAATTCCGCGTATTTTGACCAATTCAAGGTGAAAAAGGGGGTTGCTCCCTCGGCAAAACTGGGATAAAGTTGAGCTAAAAGGTCCCGATTCAAGATAAATTCATGAGGAAGTGGTATCTCTTTAGGATCAACTCCAGCATCAAGAAATTGGTTAATCGGTAAAGATACATGGATTTGGTGTCCCGCCCAAGAGAGAGACCCAAGTCCTAGTAACCCCGCTAAGTGGTGATTCAACATAGATTCTACATCTTGGAACCAAACCAATTTGGGGGCAGCTTTGTGATAATGGAACCAACCGGCAAAAAGCATTAACGATGCAAAGACCAATGCACCAATTGCGGTACAATAGAGTTGTAATTCACTAGTTATTCCAGATGCTCGCCAAATCTGAAAAAAACCGGAGGTTATTTGTATTCCTCGGAAACCCCCGCCCACATCACCATTCAATATTTCTTGACCTACTATTGGCCAAACTACCTGGGCACTGGGTCCAATATGAGTAGGATCACTTAGCCATGCTTCATAATTGGAAAAACGGGCGCCATGGAAGTACATGCCACTCAGCCAAAGAAAGATAATGGAGAGTTGACCAAAATGAGCACTAAATACTTTTCGGGAGATCTCCTCCAAATCACTGGTATGACTATCGAAATCGTGAGCATCAGCATGTAGGTTCCAGATCCAAGTGGTAGTATCAGGGCCCTTAGCTATTGTTCTTGAGAAATGGCCGGGTCTGGCCCATTCCTCGAAAGACGTTTTTATAGGATCCCTATCTACAACAATTTTCACTTCTGGTTCCGGCGAACGAATAATCATTAAGTCCTCCTCTTTCCGGACAACATATACAAAGAAACCCGCCAACAGTCAAGTTTTTAGTGAACCTCTGAAAGATAGATATTTTATTTATGATTAGTCCCTTTCTTTCCTATCCCCCATCTATCTATTTTCTTTAGTTATTCACTAGAGCAATTATGATATTGAAGTCGATCCGAGGCAAGTGTTCGGATCTATTATGACATAACGATTAGGTGCCCCACGGACCTTTTTTCTCTTGGAAAATCCTTTACCTTAAAGTTCATAGGACGAAAAAACTCTTTTTTTGTGCAACCCAGTGTATTTATATCTGAATGTATAAGTGCCCATATGGATCTACTTCCATGGAACATAATATCTTATTACTTTAATTTCAAATCACAAGATAATTCATTAGAATTAATAAGATCCATTCCGATATCTTATAGTCATTCGAAAGTATCTTTTATTAGCTTTATTTAGTTCTATTCTATACTGTATCCGTATCATTTATCCCTATGAGATACCATAAAAAATATTCTATTTTAGAAGGAAGGGATATAATGAAATTCTTGATTGGATCTTCTCAAAGGAACGATCTATTTTATTTGATTGATGGATCCAACAACCAATTTTAATGAATTAAACAAAAGAGTGGTCTTATTCGAATTCGAAACGCCTCGTGATCTTCAACCAATTATGTGCTTCAATATAATTACCTGGAGTAAGCGCTATAGCTTGTTTCCAATACTCAGCAGCTTGATCGAACCAAGCCTCCGCAATTTCGGAATCACCCTGTAGAATGGCCTGTTCTCCCCGGTCGGAATAGGTGGTTCCTTTCCTTAGAACCGTACTTGAGAGTTTCCTACCTCATACGGCTCAGCAATCGATTCTTTTTGCGTTCCATCTTAATCTATCCTATGCTAACTGAATTAGATTTCTCATAAATCTATCCCATTTTTTCTTGGGTTAACAAAAACAAAAGAAGTTAATTACATTAAGTTTCAAACTCTTATTTTGATCAATAATCAGTTTTCTCTTTTTTCCCACCTTCAGACGAATGAAGCATAGATATTCCCCTATATCGTTAGAATTTTCTGAAAGGTAACTATCTCGGTTTCATATATGAAATTCATATAGAATTTTTGAAAAAGACTTTTTTCCTCCATAAGAAAAAAAAAAAGAACTTACTATCTTTGGGATCTGATGCTACACCGCTGCTCAATACCTTAGTGGATCGACTCTATTACATAAGTTGATTCCTAACTTTTATCCCATATCATGACATAAGTAAGCAGTTCTTAACTGTATCGACCCAATAGCTCGCTAATTGATCTTTACGGTGCTTTCTCTATCAATTCGATCCTTTATCCATAGAATATATAGGCCGTACCTATTTCTTCCTATTTTGGTTCTTGTGAAGTCTCTTTCCTTGCTACAGCTGATCAAAATCGTTGCTTTGAACGATGCATATGTAGAAAGCCCATTTTTTTATAGTATTTACTAGTTGATTTGATCTTTTTTTCCTTCTTTCTATAGTGGAGATAGTCGCACGTAATGACAGATCACGGCCATATTATTAAAAGCTTGCGGTAAAAATTGGTTTCGTTCTAGTGCCTGGAAATAATATTCCAAAGCCTTTGTATGCTCTCCGTTACTTGTGTGTATAAGGCCTATGTTATAGAGTATATAACTTCGATCATAGGGATCAATTTCCGGTCGCGTAGCTTCATAATAATTCTGTAAAGCTTCCGCATAATTTCCTTCGGATTGAGCCAACATCCGTTACGGTCGTTCATTCTATTCAAAGAATCTCCGTTCCAGAACCGTACGTGAGATTTTCATCTCATACGGCTCCCCCCTTCTGTGCATAGTACTAAGGGGAATAATCCATGGAATTCCAATTTAACTATTCTCATCTCATTATGAACTGACAGGAGCTGGTATTTTTACAAGAAATCTCTAGCCAACCTTCCCGCAAGAGGTTTTTTTAACACCAATCGTATTAGTGCTAGATGGAAATGGTAACTCCAACAATTTCTTTGTCCTCAACGCCTCCTATTTTCAGGAATTAGTCACTTCAACGATCTTTGATGGTTATACGGGTATCCAAAGTACGAACGAGATGGATGTTTGTTGTCCCAACCATTCTTGTTAGTCCCGATACCAATAAGGAAAAGGGAAATTTATAACAAAGTTTTCGTATTGTTGATTCCTTGGTGTAGTGTTTCTTCCCCTATGCTGCCTATTGGTACTAGTGGAATAGGATTGACCTACAATATAGAACCCATAGGTGTAACCTTTCGCTCAATACTCAAATTAACAATTGAAGCATCCGAGGCTGCATCAATCGAGGATACACGACAGAAGGAATTGTTCTATCTTCAAACTCACCTTCACCAAGCGTAGGTTTATTTCAATAATTTGGTTCTTTCTATCCCGAATCACGTCTCTTTCTCATAATACTGAAGTCTAAAAAATAAAAAAAGAAGAAAAAAGAATCAAATCGCACCATCTCTGTAATAGGTAAATGCCTTTTTTTCTCCTGAAGTTGTCGGAATTATTCGTAATAGAATATTGGCTACAATTGAAGAGGTCTTATCAATAAAATTTACATTTATCCGAGATCTAGGCATAATTAGCAATCCTTTCTATAATCTATAATTAGAACTCTTTTCATTACCCTTCGGGGAAAATGATCCCACAAACAAAGGAATTGTACAATACGAAATAACATAAAACAGACTAATTCTAAAAATGTGGACCTTCCGCTCAAATTGTCCCATTTTGTTTGGACAAGGAAAGATATGAAATATTTGAATCAGATTGGATTTCATTACAATTTTGTAGTATACCAATGAATGGAACTATTACTATTTCATCTAAGATTTCATCTAAGTTGAATAACCAAGGACTTTCTTTTACTACGGATTTTGATAACTCGAGAAGTTATGATCCAAAGAGGAAAAAGAATAATTATTCCATGATAAAATAGAGTAGAGTAACCATACGTTTTGTTTACATGACATGTATACGTCATATGCCATACAATGGAAATAAAAATCCATGGGACGATTCATGAATTTGTAATAGATCCATGGGGTAGCTGATGAGAGAAGTTGGTGTTGAGAAATAGGAAATTTGAAAGGAATTATTCCTATGGAACCATTGATCGGTCATACCTGTACTGCAATAATATGAATGACTCGCTATTCAC
>JACVBY030000328.1:123138-331632 GCA_017589505.3 Metroxylon sagu
TTGTGATGGGAAGATCCATGACTTGCCAACTGGTAACATGGATGCAAATCTTCAAATGATTGCTAAAAGTTGCTGCTGTTTGCAATGATGCAAGTGTTGCACACTCGGGGCACCAGTTTGTTGCCAGAGTGGAATGCCAACAGAGGCAGCATTGAAGGTGAGAATCCTAACAATTATTTTCTTCACTGTATATTTTTTTGTTATTAATGTCCTTTTAATAACAATGGAGTGTTTTAAATTATTTTTCTTTTAAAACAGTTCATTGTATGCGTTCTAAAAGCAGAATGGTCCTGCAAGTGCGAGATTATGTTAGCTCAGCTGTTAATTAGATATAACATTAGCAGATGTTTCTATTTGTGGGTTCATCACAAAAGAAAACGTAATTAGATGTTAAAATAGTTGCAGGCATTGCATGAAGGAGTTGTGGAATGGATCACTGAAAACAATCTTATAACATCTTCCTTGTTTCTGTAGATGAACTCATGTGATATGCCATGCTTTATCATGTTTTTTTTTAAAAAAAAAAAAAAATCATATTCCATTTTTGTTAGATACTGTATTGAAGGAAGGTAGTTTCAATGTTTGACATTTGTATATTCTAAACCTTCTGCAGGAAATATAATTTTACACTTATTTTCATTGAGTGTACAAAAATGCCAGTTGATCTTGTTGACCGATTAAGTTTTCTTCATCTACTTATCCCATCAGGTTTACTGACAGTGTTGTTCATCTACTTATCCCATCAGGTTCTGGTTGAGAAAATGGGACTTCCCGGAGGGTGCGATTCTTCATCTTTAGAGTCCACAGAGATATTAAGTATGCTAGAGTCTTCATGCCTGATATTTTTAATCAATTATGAATATTTGAATTGTACAGTTGCATGAGAAACTCTATATATAATGCTTTTCTTATTGATTAAAATCTCAGGATGCTGTCAATGGTGGAATGGAGTTGCACGAAGGATTGCAACTCTTGAGTTTGACCGCAGTCGAAAATCAATGAGTGTTATTGTGAAATCTAAATCAGGAAGCAATTCCTTACTTGTGAAGGTACACTATCTTCTCCTCCATTTACTTATCAAAATCGTTTTTTTATATTAGTTTTTTTTTCTTTCGTAGCATGAAGAAATTCTTTTAAAGCTTTTGTGCTATGGATTCTTACTATTTTTAGTTGGGTTGTGCAAAATGGTTATGTGGAGCTCTCATATGATAATCTTGAGAGAAGGGCTTTACTTTTTTCACCTTTCTTTTTTGGGAAGGGATCAGAAGACTAAACTTATTTGCTTATATGATTGAAAAGGGAAAAGAATAGATTTAATAGAGATATAAGCAGTCCAACGTTTGGGTTTGAGATATTAGGATTTGTTTTAATTTAAGGTTAGATGAAATCGAGTTTAGAGTTCAAACTTAAAGAAGTGTTTAAGTCAGATCTAATATTGGTTTAATACAGGACCTGAATTTTGATGAAATTCATAACTCCCATACACAGACATATTGGGTCCTCAAATAACATGAGCCAAGTGCAGCTGAACTGCTATGCCTAATATATTATAAAATCATCATCCTTTTGCAAGGTTGTTAAAAGGAAGGGGAGCCCTTAAGTTGACAAGATTCTATACTGCATGAGGTGTTGGATGCTAGAAGGGTGCTTGCCTAAAGAAAGCAAGACAGCAATTTATGAAAAGTCCAATAAATGTGTTAGAAGTAAATATTATTTGTATGCAAAAATAATACAAACATCTTAAAATTAATTATTCAAGTTTCAGATTTCTTAATCATAGTCATCCCAAACATTAGATATATGTTTTGCATCTTCCAAAATATTAAATGATTTCAAACAAAATCTGCAAAAAAATGACTATCTAAATTAGCTACAAAGTTCCAACATGTGAGAAAAATATCACTAAGCAAAAAATATTTGATGTTTCTGAAAAACATATAGCGCAAATAGTAGAACTTTCAACATCCTAGAGCAGCCCTTTGTCTATAAGGGCTTCAATGGACCAAACTAACGCTCAAAATAAAGCTAACAGAGTTCTAAAAGAACAACCAAAAGGGGGATAGGGAAGAATAGTGATTATCATTAGAGAGGCACTCACCTGAATGGACTCTTAAGCTTTGTACCAGCTGCTTGCTTAGTCTCATTGCCTTGGTAAACACGAACCCCCACCAAGGGACTATTTTGAGGCATTTGGGTGTTTCTTTGCCTCGCATGGATACCTAGACGAGTGCCCTTAACAAAACTGCTTTTTTACATGAATTTTACTTCAATAGAACTAGTTCTCTGGCCAGTCTTTAAGTCATCTTGTGGAAAGGAACTATGGAAAAAAGCAACCGTCTAGTGGCTACAAAGTACTCGGTAGTGGACAAGGAAAAGGTATGTGCAATGCACATGAGGAGAGAAAGCTACTCAGAAAAAGGGGAGGAGGGGGGGGGGGGGGGGGGGGGGAGGAGGGGGGGGGGGGGGAGAGAGGAGAGAGAGAGAGAGAGAGAGAGAGAGGTGGTTTTGCAGATGTGGGTTGAGATGAGGCATTAAAAGATGCAGACATTGAAGTAGGAAGGACTCTTGTTTGGAAATCCTCCAACCCTAACTTTTAGATTTTCATTTTTTTGAACCTAAGATTAGTTTGTCTATCTCCTATTGCCTTATTGGAGAAAGCTGTGACTACTTTTTTAGCGGTGCTCTCACCTAATTTAAAAAGCCTCAATAATCCTGAGAAAGCAGCCTCCATTATGAGAGTGAGAAAAGGGGGTGGGTTTCTAAGTTCTATAGTTGACGCCATGCCATGAAGAATTGGTATGTACTTGTTTTGTGTTATTTTTCTCACTGTTTGTACCTGTAAGCGTTGTCCTTTTCATTTATTTGATCAGATTTATTTATATTTGCTTGGATTTTAGTGAGTATTTGTATTGATTATCAAAAGAGAATATGATGATTTTTGATAAGTAATTTTTTTCTATATCAATCATTTTTCTTATGAGAGCTTGGATTGATTTGAGTAGCTCAAGTATAATTTCATACTCACAAACTTTCTTTCAAGTGCTCAGAAAGTGTTGATTGATTTTTAAATTTCAATTTTTGTTTTAAGATGTTAATGAGACATTGACAGAAACATTCTTAACACGAGCATATATTAGTGGATTTGTTTGAGTTGTTGACCACAGGATCCAATCAACCAGCTATAAGAATTGACTATGTAATTAGAAAAAAGCTTCTTACTCTTCAGAGAAGAGAAAATGATCTCCCTACTGTTACTTTCTTTTAAAAGTTCAAACAGGAGAATTCAGCTTTTTTTGATTGCCTACTTGATTCTTTCACCAGCCAAAAGCCTGATAGAGGTTTTGCATCTCTCATAGTAGGCTTCAGGGGGGGATGACGATACACATGCAGTATCACTTTGCAGATTGACCTGATCTATATTCCTGATGTTAGGATTTGTCATAAAATTCAGGGTGGTGCATACACTCTTCGTGTGTGTCAAATATGACATAAGCCAGTATGGTTGTGAAAATGTATCAAGTATTTGAATTACCATACACACAGTACAACTTGTCCATGTAGAAGTCATAATCCTATAGTGTCCAAGTGATGAATAAGGTAACTATTTTAGTATTTTGCATCAGTTTGTAGAGTTTTAGATGCACCTTCAAATATTTTCTTTAATGATTTATATTTTTCTCAAAGCACCCTATGCTGGCAATTTAATGTGTTAATGGTCCCTCCCCAATAAAAAAATAAAAATAAAAATAAAATAAAAACTACATACCAGAAAAAAGGAAAAATAAAAAGAACAAATTGATCTAGTTTCCTTGGTAGAGCCTTTTTGGTTCAATTCCTTTAATCTCCTCAGCAGTAGTTTCTATCGGCAATGATAGGTGTAATGGATCAAGACTTTTATTCATTTTTGCGCTTGTTTACCATTGCATTTCACAAATATTAAATGATTTGACATCTTCATTATGTCATGTTTTCAAAGTTTTCTGAAGTCACTTTGTTGTGACTAGCAAATGAGCTTCTGGAATTAAAGCTGCATTTTGCAGGGAGCTGTGGAAAATCTGCTGGAAAGGAGCTCTTACATTCAGCTGCTTGATGGCTCAGTTGTGCTGTTGGATGAAAGTACAAAGAGTCTTATTTTGAAAACCCTTCATGAAATGTCAACTGATGCTTTGCGCTGTTTGGGGTTTGCATACAAGGATGATCTATCAGAATTTGCAACTTACGATGGCGAAGACCATTCCGCTCACAAGCTTCTACTTGACCCATCTAACTACTCTTGGATTGAAAGTGATCTCATTTTTGTCGGCCTGGTTGGGTTGAGGGTAGGGGAACCCCAGCTTGTTTCATAGCTTGACCACCATGCACCTTTTTGTTTGCATCTTCTGAAATCTGTTTGTGCATTGACCAACATGTCTCCTGTCTTATTTTCAATTATTGTAGGATCCTCCACGAGAAGAGGTCCACCAAGCAATTGAGGACTGTAAAGCAGCTGGCATTCGAGTCATGGTGATAACAGGAGATAACAAAGAAACAGCGGAAGCAATTTGCAGGGAAATAGGTGTCTTTGGACCTGCTGAAGACATAAGTTCGAGGAGTCTCACTGGGAAAGAATTTATGTCCCTCCCTAATAAAAAAGAAGTCCTTCAAAGTCAAAGCGGTGGTCTTCTCTTCTCTAGGGCTGAACCAAAGCATAAACAAGAGATTGTCAGATTGCTGAAAGAAGATGGTGAGGTGGTTGCAATGACGGGTGATGGGGTGAATGATGCTCCTGCTTTGAAAATGGCTGACATTGGTATTGCAATGGGCATTGCTGGAACTGAGGTATATGCCGTTTGCTATCTTCTTTTTCTTTTTATCTTTAACTTTCCATTCTGTTTTTCATGGAACACCTTATGGTCTCTTGATTATATGTGATAGAACATTAAATATAATTTCCATGATATTCTAATTATGGAAAATTCTAAGCAATGCCTATTGACTTAAAAAGGATACTTGAATGTAAGAACTGCATCCCATAACTCTATATCATATGCTATCTTCTTTCTTATATGCTGGATTTTCAATTTATAAAGCATTTTCTTGAGTTAGAATGCTATTATTTTTGAATTTTTTGAGGTGAAAACATGATTTTCATGAAAACCTTCGTGTCTGTCGGTTTCTGGGCTTGCTATTGCGTAAAATTGGTGTTGGCATAGCATTCAGATGGCATGGTGGGAAACTGCTTCAGTTGATCCCATGCATTGGTGCAGGTCATTTGGGACAAAAGGTACATGTGTTCATTTGGGAACATGGTCATGTGATTGGTCACAATCATGTAGAAGTAGAAAATGAAGGGCACAAAAGGAAAGATATTGTGGTTTAGCTCATAAGAGACAATTTTATCCAAAGATTGTTCTTGTTATTTACAAGAGGATCATCTGGAGCACCGTATTTTAAGAGCACCATATTTTAAGGTTGACTCCTATATTTAGACTATAGTCACCTAATCTGGGGTATCTTAACTCTTAAGCCAATTATCATATCTGCTTGATAGGGAGCCTGATGTCATCTGATGGAGATTGGGTTGTGGGTTACTTTGTTTAGATTCTAGTGAAAATGTGCATTAGACTCTCAAGAATCCAACTCTTTTATGCGAGACTAGCAACCAGAAATGTGCTATGCATGTTTAAGGAAAACAATAAGAAAATACAAGTAAAGATTAATATGTTATATATAAGAGAATAAAAAAAATGAAAACTCAAATTGAATCCATAAAATTGTTATAAAAGAAAGAAAAAGTAAATTAGAAAAATGAAATCCAATGATAAGTATCCATATTCAGATCTTCTACTTGAGGCCTTCTGATTTTTCTTCTAAATATAGCGGGAAATTGAAAACAAAAATAATGGCATGGAAGGCTAAACATGGCAAGGAGACATGTCAATAGATTGACTTGAGCTGACAGGTCAATTAGGGGGAGAAAGGGGTTCAATTTTTAATTCAAAAATAAAAGTGTGATAGGAACTTGGATTGGAGTGAGGGGCTGAATTGTAGAAAAAGAGGGAGACCATTTATATTTTTTAACAAAAAGGACAGAATCAAGCTAATTACAGATGGAGAATGTAGTCTATTTTTTCCCCAAAAAATATGAGTAGAGATAAAGAGAACAAGAGTTTGTTTTCCCTTTGTTTCATCAAATTTTTTCATGTGAAATCCATTTTAGTATTGAAGTAGCATATTTTTTGGATAAAAGCTGATAAACAAAATCAAGGGCGAATATTCTGCTATTTTGAAAATGATTGTTTTATGATATCAAACACATTATCATAAGCTGGCACTAGTAGCATTGTTGTGTGGTGTTTTGTTTTTGTTTTTGTGTTGTTTTTATTTTATTTATTTATTTATTTATTTATTTTTGGGGGGAAGGGGGGGGGGGGGGGTTGCGCTCTGCATCTTTATGATACTAGAGATGTGCTTATGGCAGCTATATTTGCTCTCTGCCTTTGAGCATGAGATGGCAGATAACTCATTGGAAAGTAACACAATGGCTTGTGTTTCAAATCTGCTGTGCTATTGGATATATTGCTTTTGTTGAAATAAGCATGACATGGCAGTTGGACTGTTTGTAGGATGCTTGTTTTGGTTAATGTTTCATCTTTTTGCTTTTCATTTTGAGGCATTTTCTGGGACAATGTTTTTCCCGATAATAATAAAAGGAGCCTTTCTGAATCAAGAAAAGATTATCTTCTATTTGTCTTATTCACCCTTTGCTCCAGCTATTTTTATTATCCTCTTAACAGTCATCTATTGTTCTTCCAGTTTTCTTATTTTCTGTTGGCTTCAGTTGTTTGCTTTTTGTTTTTAAGTATCCTCTAATGGTCAACTATTTATTATAGGTTGCTAAGGAAGCTTCGGACATGGTGTTAGCAGATGATAATTTCAGTACAATAGTTGCTGCAGTTGGTGAAGGAAGATCAATATACAATAACATGAAGGCTTTTATAAGGTCTACTCATTCTCATGGAGTTTGTTATGTCTATTCTCGCACCAAATTTTATTAATTATCAATCTGAGCTTTAAATAGATCTTACCAAAATATCTCAAATAGCTTTAGATAAAGAAATTCAATGGTGCAATTTTATGATTATATAATACTAATAATGTAAATAAACCAGATGTTGGCATGTATGTTAATGGATGTATTTGGATCTTGAGAGGTGTAAAACAGTAAGTGTCAACTCTGCACCATACTAATTTTCGTATATTAAAAGATTATACAAAATATCAAACTTTGATGTAAACAAATACATTGAACAATTAGAAGACTGTATCTCAATGCAGTTTCATTGTAAATTTGATGTAAACAAATACATGTAACAATAAGAAGACATGTATTTCAATATAGTTTCATTGTTAGGGATGGCAATGCTTAACCCATTTAACCTGTTTAAGTTGATTCAACCCATTGCAGGTGAAGTTAGGTTACCTATTCAATAAAATGATTAGGTTTGGGTTTGGATTTTTGACCCATTTGATAAACAAGTTGGGTTTGGGTTGATGGATTTTTTACTTGACCTGCATCTTACCTGACCTGTATCTTGTCCAACCTGACCAGATTGCTGCCCTTATATTGTTGTTTGGAGATCCATATTTGGTTGAACACATGGATACCTATAAAAATGTCTCATGCTGCCATTAGTAAAGGAGGTTGCTCTAACAGTAGCTCCTTTCTAAGTCTGGGTCGATTTGGGTGGACTCCTTACCGTGAGCTTAAACTGTGTGTCAACAGCAAGGTAGGCTTTTCTGACAAATGGCTTGTCATGCTGAGTTGTATTGTAGGCCTCTTGCCTTGCTCAAAGTAAAAATGTCTCATGCTGCCATTAATAAAGGAGGTTGCTCTAACAGTAGCTCCTTTCCAAGTCTGGGTCGATTTGGGTGGACTCCTTACTGTGAGCTTAAACTATGTGTCAACAGCAAGGTAGGCTTTTCTGACAAATGGCTTGTCATGCTGAGTTGTATTGTAGTCCTCTTGCCTTGCTCAAAGTTTGCTTGGCCAAAGTGTTACCAAAATGCATGAGGGTTGACATCACCCGGACACAGAAAATTGCTTGATTCTTTTGTGGAACCTTCTCAATTTTTGTGTTGAATGTTGAGCTCATGATGACCTTTGCATCACTTTTATCTCGCTGTCTTGTCTTATATTGCGATATTGGCACTTTTCTTTTGCTATTGGAAGTATTTTGGTTCACATGACTTTTGGGTATATATATTTTTGAATGAACAAAGTCTTTCAATAGCTCACTGAACTTTATTTCCCACAAATTTCTGATGATCATGTATCAGCAAAGTTATCTGATGCTTGTTAGCGAACTGAGAAACTATTCCACAGGGTTCAATTTTAATGAAGGGATCATTCTTTGTTGGTCTTTTGTTCTATTTACTAGAGGTATGGACTTAAAGGGTGTTTGGTTTATAGTAATCTACCTTGACAATCTGAGATTATCATATAAATTATAATGTTTGGCAATTAGGCATGATAATTTGAGCGATAATATTTGATTCTCAGTAATTTAAGATTACCACAATTATGGTAATTCAATTTTTATATGAAAGATGGGTATTTAAAATTATCATAGTATGGTAATCTTAAATTATACTTTTAATTTTTATATAAATATTTAATAATACTTAATTTGATTATATATTTAATTTACACTAGATAATATTTAAATATTTAGTATTATATTTATATTTAATATTAATATATAATATAATATTTTATAGTAATATTAAATTTAGTATTAATATAATATTTAATATTTTAAACACTATTATATATTTATATAATAATATGTAGATATTAAATTTTAAATTATTACTATTATGACCTTTCATATAAAATTATTATATAATATATTACTAAATATTTATATAATATATATATATATTTATATATATATATATTAATATTTATAATATTTTTAAAATCA
This sequence comes from Metroxylon sagu, assembly GCA_017589505.3. NCBI lineage: Eukaryota > Viridiplantae > Streptophyta > Magnoliopsida > Arecales > Arecaceae > Metroxylon > Metroxylon sagu. The sequence continues at coordinate 132,105 of JACVBY030000328.1, forward strand.
ATTTACAATGATTTTTGTATTCTAGCAAAAAGAAGAGGGCCTCTTAAAAATAAAAAATATTTATAATAAAATTCAAATAAATTAAAAAATATGAATTCAAATAAATTGTTGTATTTTGTTATTATGAACCAAATGCGATAATCTTTCATTCCTGAAAATTTTATTACTGAGTATAAAATTACCAAGAATGTAAGATTCCTGGTAATATTACATTACCATGAACCAAACGCCATCTAAGGGTTAGGCCCAGGTACCATCCAACTTGGACCGAGGCCTTAATGGGGATTGGGTCTAAATTTTCATCCATACCCTACCCAACAACCAGTCAAGTCTGGTTTGGGTTCAGGTGTGTTAGGGTGCTAAAAGACTCATCATGTCTATGGGCTAGGTATGGTTTGAGTATGGACTGGATCAGAGTTTGGGTACCCAATGGATCCATATGTTAAAAGCTAATGATAATGAGTAAAAAAGAAGAGATGATAATGAATGATGACGTAAACCTTTGATGGAAGGCAACATGAGAAGCCAAGGGACAGTGGTGGAAGCTTGGAAGGAAAAATTAAATCCTTTAATTTATTTTATGAAAAAATCTAACGGTTTAAAGATAAATTTATATAAATTACAACATATGCTCACTCTCTTTGTGCGCACTCATGAGAGAGAGAGAGAGTTTAAGTTTAATGGTCAGGCTCAGGTTGGGTTGGTTATGTTTTTAACAGACACGGACCAAAACCTAAAACTTTTTATGGCTCTATCTTTTGGATGCTAGTATAGTCCAGCAGGAGCAGTTAGAAGTGCGAAAATGAAGAAAATATCTTAATTTGAAAAATAAAAGCTACTGGGATATTCAAATTTGGAGAATGTGAGAAACTTAGCAGTTGGTAATATTTGCCTTACTTTATGAGCTATATCTGGAAAACAGATAATGAAAACCATTGAAGAGTGCTTTTTCATAACTAATAATAAAGCATTATAGCATATATTTGATAAAAATTTTAAGGATTCATTTTGTTTTTTTAAGAAATAATTTTGAGGATATATATTCTTATTTTTGCATAGAACTTTTTAGGAGGTTATTGGATTTGCTGTTTCCCTTATTCTTTAAAGAGTATAGACTGAAATCTAGATGATAGGTAGTCATTATAGAAATAAGTATTATTTGAAACAAAATAAGATTTTCAATATTTTACATTCGATTAAAGAAATGTTAAGTTGGTTCATGATCATGTGGAGAGAGGTCACATAGATGTCTAGGAAATGTTGAAATGATCTATTACACATTCTAGAGTTTTGATTGCCATTACCTTCTTATTGAGGATAATGGTGGTGGTGCCGACGCTAGGGGAAGCACCTTGCAAAGTTCAAACCTGGGACATCAGAATGCAGAGGGGTGTAACCATTGGGTTGTAGTCCAGTTTGCAGGGTTGCCTATCTAGTTACTATTCTGTTTCTGTTATTGGTCTTCTGAAACTTTCTGGTTTAGCGCATAGTTTTTGAATAATATGCTCTTTTATAGCCAATCTATGAATTGGGGATTTTGTGATTATCTTAGTGCCTAATTTTCTTTGCTTGCCTCCTGTATTTCAGATACATGATCTCCTCCAATATCGGTGAAGTTGCTTCTATTTTTCTAACAGCAGCTCTAGGTATTCCTGAAGGGCTTATACCAGTTCAGCTTTTATGGGTCAATCTTGTCACAGATGGACCTCCTGCAACAGCTTTAGGATTTAATCCACCAGATAAAGATATCATGAAGAAACCCCCTCGAAGAAGTGATGACTCATTGATCACTGCATGGATTCTATTCCGATATATGGTAAATTAATTGTAGACTCTCTGTTGCCCTTTGGGTTCAGTGACTCATCTGTGCATTCCTCCAATTTTTTTCTTACATGCACCTCGTTCATATGCCATTTGATGCATTCCATTTAGTATTTACAACTAAATATTGAAAAAGAAAGTTATTCTTCTTCTGCTTCTCTGTACAAAACTGATTGATCTGTCTACTCTACAGGTTCATGCATTTAACTAACAATCATATATTCATCTTGAGCAATGTGCATACCAGCTGTCATATCTGCCTTATGTATGCATACAACCATCTCTTTCTTTAGTTTTTGTCTTATTCAAATAAGTGAATTAACTTTTTCCTGAGTGTCAGAATTTAATGTTTAGGTGACAGGCTTTGGTAGATTTATTATGGTTCACACTATATTGATTGATGATTTTGTTTTTCCCCTGGTTCAAGACGTATATATACTCCAAGGAAATGCTATGTGAAGGTGCTTGTTTTTGAGACATGCAAGAAAGCGCCACCATCAGAACATAATATTATCCTAGTTGGTGCAAAAGTATATCCAGGCATCCTGGATGTACATGTTTGTGGATGAAAGGTGCCTACATTGTGCTGGGCACATTATATCTTGTGTCAGCTCTGTGGGTGCCAGATCAATCCTTTGACGGGATCCATACTTCTCAGTGACAAGTTTGGTATATAGCACGGGTCTATAGGGTTCTCTGTATATCTATATAGTTTTGTCACCTTCTCTAATGTGTATGTTAATTTACCCTTTAGCTACTACTGATCTTAGGTCTTCTGAAGAGAGCATATTTGATTGCATTTTTGCCAGTGGACCGGACCTTTCACTGGAAATTCGTTTTACCTGGAGATTGAACACGTGAAATGACTCTTTTCACTCCGTATTGCAGGTTATTGGGCTTTATGTGGGGATCGCAACTGTTGGCATTTTTATCATATGGTTTACGCATGGTTCATTCATGGGAATTGACTTGAGTGGTGATGGGCATACTCTTGTCACATATTCTCAGCTCTCCAACTGGGGCCAATGCTCCTCGTGGGAGGGATTCAAGGTCGCCCCATTCACTGCTGGAGCACAACGTTTTACCTTCGATACTGATCCCTGTGACTATTTCCGGTCGGGTAAAGTGAAGGCAATGACCCTCTCTCTTTCTGTCCTGGTGGCTATCGAGATGTTCAATTCACTGAATGCCCTCTCTGAAGATGGGAGCCTCCTGAGCATGCCTCCTTGGGTCAATCCATGGCTCCTTTTAGCCATGTCTGTCTCATTTGGCCTGCACTTTTTAATTTTGTATGTACCCGTCCTTGCTCGAGTGTTTGGAATTGTGCCTCTCAGTTTCAACGAGTGGCTTTTGGTATTGGCGGTTGCTTTCCCAGTAATCCTTATCGATGAAATTCTCAAGTTTATTGGCCGGTGCAAAAGCTCTTCCAGCGCCACAAGACGGTCTGAGAAGCACAAATATGAGTAGCCCCTAACGATAAAGGGGAACTGGAAGCCTCACGCAGGTAGGAGACCTTTCCTGCAACTGTGCATTATTAGTAGCGCGTAGCAGCACTACTGTTCTAAAACCTTCATTCTTTTCTTCCTTGGGGGAAAATTGTTTGAGAATGGCTTGACTTGGAGAATACTGGAAAACCAAGGAAGGCATTGGATAAGCATGGAATTTGAAGAGAGAGTAGGGTTATTTTATTTTATTTTATTTTTTCTTTTTAAACACATTTCGTATTTTTAAAAGGATGTTGAAGTAAGCAGCAGCTTATTTTATGGATCATCCTTAATGCCATGCAATTGGTATTCTAGTTCAAATTATATTCAGCTGATGATATTGCAGCTGATGTACTACAGACGATGTTGATCGTGACTCAAATAATGCCAACTTGAGGTGATACCGTAGAGACGCAATATTGGTTTTGACTTTTTATGTATTGGGTGTTAAGCATCGTATTCTGTAAGGTTGTAATTTATTTCTCTATCTCTTGGTCAAATGGTATGGCTACGGTTACTCACCGTTCAGACTAAAGCCTGCTGTTAGGAAAGCTCAAGAATGATGAAAGGTCCGGCGTTACGAGCCTCAGCTTAAGATCCAGTGCTACTCTAGTTGTTTGTTTTTTCGGTTGAAAGATCGGGTGTCAACTTATTGGCACTAGTAAGAGTTTAGGATCTTTTCTTCAACCAAGAGCTTACCATGTCAATAATCTAGTTAACAAACGACTCACAACTCAAGAGTTAGAGAGGTAACAAACAAACGACGAATTTGCCTTTTAGCTGCCGATGTACACCGGGCACAACAAATCTACCAGCCAGCAAACAAACAAACAAACTACCGTTGCTAGAACATATACCCAGTCCTGTACCCGGCTTTGTCGAGTGCATTTCTACGCTCATCTAGATAGGCTGGGCATGACAAATCTACCAGCAAACCATCATTTTTCCGTGACGTGTTCTACTTCTAAACCACTTTGATGAGCAGGCTAAGAAATAACAAATTCGGACTTACGAAGTACCTTTTGCCTCGCATCACAGCACACCATCTGCCATTACAACAAATCAGGTCATGGTCTCCCGGCCTCTTGTGGCTGCTGGTAGCTCACGCCAGGAGTGGTGTGCTCTTGCTTGAAGTTCTTCTGTAGTGCTTTTTGTGTTGCACGACGCACGTCCAGAATTCAGACAACCAAAGTCAAAATCATGTAGTTAGCACAAGCACCACCATACATACAAAGTGTAAGCAAATATCCATTGTAGATCCTCTAAATAGATGGTTATGCTAAGAGCTTCATGCCATTACTTCCTCGTCATAAAAAGGTTCAGCCTTTGTATTGGTCCTCAAAAGCACATAAAACCACATTCAGCAATTAAAGATTTTCTTAATAAAAGCAATGATTCACACTGATGAAGATGATGAACGATCAAATGAAAGCTATTACAAACCTCCACCATAATTACATGGTCAGACTGTTCACTTATGTGAGCAAACATACATAAAAAGAATAAGCTGGAAATTCAAAAAAAAAAAAAAAAAAAAAAAAAACCCAATAATCCGACATAAAACCCTGTATAAAGGACTAAGTGGTCACATTTGAAACAGACTAGTAACTTTTAAAAGCCTCTATCGCAAGCAGTATTTTAGCACATAAAAACTAACTTACCTCCCTTCAGCCTCGATCAGCTGCGAGAAAATTTTACTCATAGAATCAGAAAGTTGCTTGGAACTTGAGGCACCAACTCCCCCAACAGTTGTACTCTCCAAGCTCCCAATGTTTCGAACCTGTGAAGAAAGTTCAGCGATCCGATTGATGCTGTTCACCTCAGAGGTCCCTGACTCTGCCTCTTGGAGTTGAAAGGCATATTCTAAATTCCACAGCACATCTCCCATTGCGGGCCTCTCCACGCCATAATCTGCCAGGCATTTCTCGACTGTCTCACCAAACTTCCTCAGAGAATCAGGCCTAATTGTTCCTGCAATCCGAGGATCAACAACCTGCTCCAACTCTCCTCTCTTCTGCCACATCATCGCCCATTCTGCTAAGTTCACCATCTCTCTTGGAAGGGTGGGATCAATGACTGGTCTTGCACAAAGAACTTCAAGCAGAACCACTCCAAATGAATAAACATCTGACTTCTCTGTCAGCTGCTGCCTTCGGAAATACTCCGGATCAAGATACCCAAAACTCCCTTTCACTGCAGTACTAACATGGGTCTGATCCAAGTCTGGTCCAGTCCTGGAGAGCCCAAAGTCTGCAACCTTAGCCATGAGATTCTCATCAAGTAGAATATTTGCAGATTTAACGTCACGGTGGATGATGGCCTTGGCAAAACCAGTGTGAAGGTAGTGAAGTCCTCTGGCTGATCCGATACAAATTTCCAGCCTCTGTTTCCAACTAAGACTAGGAAGATCGGAGCCATAGAGATGGCTCTTAAGAGACCCTTTTTCCATGTACTCATAAACAAGAATCATCTCATTCCGCTCATCACAATACCCAATAAGAGAAACCAGATGACGGTGGCGCAGCCGTGATAGCAACTCAATTTCTGTGTGAAACTCATTGAGGCCTTGTTGTGATTTCGGATTGCCTCTCTTGACAGCGACCTTGGTCTCATCTCTTAGAGCTCCCTTGTAGACCTTGCCAAAACCTCCTACTCCAATAACACAATTCTCATCAAAGTTGTTTGTTGCTTCCTGCAGCACGATGACGGAGAACCGGTAACCAAGGGAAACATTTTGCCCAGATGAAGCAGCAGTGCCATTGGAAGTTCTACTCCCTGTACTGTGTGAGGTCAGTCCATTGACAGAGAAGGGCATCCATGTCTTTGAATGGTACTTCCTTGCCAGTTTCCTTCTCCGAAGCAACACAAAAAGAACAAAAGCAACGATCACAACAGCAATTGCTCCAACAACTGAGCCCAATATCACACCAAGGTTTTTCTTGGAACCAGGAGACGAGATAACAAAGGGAGAACCATTGGAGTTCCTCATTTTCATAATTTCAAGGCCATTTAGAATGCCATCAGCTAAAGCAGAAACAAGTAGGTTTGTTGAAGGGCCAATACTAATAGAAAGGTTATCGGATACATCACTAGCAGCCAATACCCAATCGGTATAGTAAGGTGCAGCCAAGTTCAATGTAAAACTATAGATATCAAAATTAGGAAGCACAAGCCGGCCACCGATATAAACATTAAAATAGAGATCTAAACCCGACTGGCTAATTATATCACAGAAATGAAGCCGGATAAAGTAGCTAGAATTTGTGTCCACCTTGAAGTTCCATGTCAGGTTAAATGCAGCAGAAGTATTTGGTTCCACTAACCTTGTCGCTGTGCTATAGACAATATCGGGGGCAAAATCTTCAGTGGCTAGTCCTTGCTGATAATTGAGTTGTCCAGAGAAAGAAACAGATTTAGAAACATTCTTGTCAACTATAAAGCTTTCATCTTTAACCCAGGTTCTCCACAGAGAATCGCCATCTGGAGTAACATTTGGGCCGCCCATATTGATCCTATAAACTGTCTCCAATAACTGCCTTGACAAACCTTGATATTGCCCAGAAGGATAAACGGTGTGGGCTGTATCATTTATCAGATCATCTGGAACCGAAATGACTTCTATAGCGTTTATGAAAGCAAAGGAAAAGTTTCCCGCTGGTGCAAAGAACAGGTAGAGGTTGTCCTCATCCATGTGAACCAAGAATTCCTTCAACTCGGGAGACGAATTCCCCTGTGGCTGGAAATTTTGGAGGAGAACAACATCCTGGGTCCCGACTGTGAACTTTGCAGAGGTGAGGTTGTAGCTTTGGTACACAAATGGGAAGAAATGGAGGCGGACGAAGTGCCAGCCATGCTTCTGGATGGATAAAGAGTAGTAGGAGGTTTGGTTAAAGATCCGAGCAGTTTGGTAGAGAGCTGAGCTATCAAAAGAAGACAAGTTCGACGAGGTGCTGGCTAAGATGCTATTTGGCGCTGTAAGAGTAGAAGAAGAAGACGTATCGGCGACAAAAGTTCTGTTGCCGATGGTGGCGCCATTTGAAGACCCACAGTCAATCAGGTAGTTGTCCACAGGGGTAAACGCACCACAGACAAATTGAAGAGATATGATCACAAGGATTCGGAAGACCGATCCAAGTTTTCCAATGCCCACCATGTCACAAGCCATAGATTCTTGGAGAATTTTTGAAGCACTTCACCGAAACCAAGAGACAAAGATGCAAGAGGAATCAAGCTACGATTTGGATGGATTGAGAACAAGGAAACCCCTCTAAAAGAGAGGAATTTCTGAACTTGGGGCCAAGAAACCCTAATTTTCCCTCATAAGATCCAATTCAGAAAAAGCCACCCCATATCCCCCGACACCCAGAAAAGACCAAAAGCATCATTAAATATACCCTGCTTCAAAAAAAATCCAATCTTGGAATGCTTTCTTCGAGAATAAGAGAAGAAAAAGATCAACGATCAAGAACTGAAACTGGGGAACCCTAGTTTACAACCAAGCAAGGAAATCAAGGTACAACTTTCCTTCACAAAACTCAAAAGAGGCAATCAACTAGAACCATTGAAACCCAGAAACGAAAAGCATCGGAAAAAGAAGGGGACAAGATGGCACCTTTGAGCCTCTCTCAAGGGTTTTACCACATGGGCGACATGGGATCAAAGGCCAGCGAAGGATCGCATCCCCTCCTCCACATCCAAATCAGTCCTCCCGAAGCTCCGAAGAAAGGCAGCGCGCTTTTATCGATTCAACGGGGCCTCCAGCAAGGCTTTAATAGAGCTTGAGAGAGAGAGAGAGAGAGAGAGAGAGAGCAAGAAGAGCAACGGGGAAGAGAGGGAGCCAAAAGTCAATGAACTGAAACTGTCGCGATGGTGTCATTAAAGCAAACAGCAGAGAAGAAAAACAGGAAAGGGACGGCTAATTAAGGAGGGCAGCGCCATTCGGCGTCGAAAAGGGCACCACCTGCGCTGAGATTTAGGATTAGATTATAAGAAAAGAGAAGCTCTTAGCAAAGTTTTTCCTTTTGGGCTTGAATTCCGTGGAGATATCACCATCACCGCCGCGTTGCTTTCCATCGTCGCTTCATCCCCGCCCGTTCAATGCACAAATTTTCTTTTCGCTGCCAACTCCACGCCATCTGGCTCGCAGTAAGGCATGCAGCACCGTCCCCGGATCCAACGTTCTAGAAATACTATACTATACTATACCATTCTTTGGGTGAAGCGTCTCGGTTTGCAATAAATCCTCACGGTGGCTAAGTTTTTATTGTCAAGCATCTTTGACACCGTCATCTTGATCTTTTGCTCTGATGGAATTTGCCATCTAAATTAGTGGAAAGATATTTGTAGCAGGTTCATTGTCCATCCAACCGAACTCACCTCTCAAATCAAAGTTAAGTAGGCTTTTGGGAGATCTTAATACAACCAAAGTATCTGAACATTTCAACTCATATATTATTATTGAAACATCCAAATATTGTCAGATATAATAAATTTTAGATTTTTTTTTTTATATCTTTTATTTTGATGATTCAAATATATCATAGATGTTAAAGATGAACAAAAATTATTAAATTGATATAATATTAATATTGAGTTTTGATCATCTCATATCTGTGCTTTGAACTGAAGAGGTTCTGGATTGTGTTATTATTCGTGTTTTGTTGAATGTCTGGTGGTCGAGTAGAGTTTGAAATTATATTTATTCCTGACCATTTATCAATTGTTTTATAACACTTTAATTGATGATTTGAGATTAGGCCTCTCACTTTAAACATTAAGCTTACAGAATATGAGAAGAGGAGGTAAATAAAAAAAAAAAAAGAAGGAAAATAACTGAAGAGGACCCAGACTCATTGATATCATGTTGAGCACCTACCATTTTCTTTATTCTTTTGGATCTAAGTGGTGTTTAGGCTTTTGCTAATTATTATCTAATTATTACGTAATTAAATGCATGAACTCTGATGCATCAAGGTTTTGTAAACTCCGAATGTATCACCCATCATAAGATCTGTAGGAGCCGACACAGTCATAGTAGGTTTAGAATTTATTTAGATTAGTTGTTGGCTATTCTCTATGTCGCGTAGGTTTAGAATTTATTTAGATTAGTAGTCAAAGTCAACTTTGATAGCTTGGATGCATGTTTATATAACTGGGAAAGGCATGATTTATTTTTTTTATCCCCAAGTATTAGCGTGTCCTCATTAGATTAGTTTATATTATTGTATCCCTAAAGAATGTTTAACTGGTAAACATAAAATTTTGTGGTCCGCCGTCTCATTTATTTATTTTGTTTACTCATTCTTTTAACCGACTCTATCTAGTCCAAGAAAACGTGTGCCATGAGAGGACCACTCTTATTTCAAGCTACTATAAAAATGGAGCTGTTGTGATGGCATGTTGGCTTGATGGGCCACATGCGTAGCATGCCAATCTCCATGCTGACTTAATCAACCACTCGTGTAGCACGCCAAATCTCAAAATTTTTTATTTTTTAATTTTTAAAATTCATAAGCTGTATGAATTCAAAATAAAAGAGATGATTATATTTAAAATTAATTACATTCAAATTAACCTATTCTGAACCTGATCATTTTTATCATCTTTGAATTCAAATCTTACAAATGAAAAAAATTAAAAAGATGAAATAGCTTTAAAATTTTTTTGGATTTAAAGATAAAAAAGATGATTAAATTTTAAACTTAACTACATCTGAATGTAACCTTAGATCCGATAGTCTTTTCTATCCTTGAATCTATATAATTCATGAATCTTAAAAATAGAATAATAATAAAAAAAAAAGTAAAAATAGGATGACATTGAAATTGGTAGGATATGAGTGGGGCTAAAAAAGTAAAAAATAAAAAATAAAAACCAGAGAAAAAGTGAAGAAATATAGGCCACTAGTCTCTCGAGCTGTTACGCCACAGTTGAATTGGTCCTCACTCTATATGCAAAAGAATGCTGATGAAGGCCGGCAATGCCACGATGGGATGATACTGATACCTATTATCGTGATCTCTGAAAGGAAGTGCTCACCTAGAGCAACGACAAAGTGCGCATCAAACACAAAACACAATATATATTTTTAAGGTCATGTGTGATTGGACCATGGCATTGCCCATCACCTTGATTACTGACAGCAAATGCCATTGCTTAAAAGACATCACCACCTCAGGAGTACACCGAACGCAAAACACCATATAAACTTATCCTAAGATCATTCATACAAGCGGGCAATTTAAGCATCATCGCTTTGGCATCCAGCAGCGCAGCTTGGGTGGGGTTGGCAGCAAGCTTAAATTAACCCCAGATTACATAATGGAGAAGAGAAGAGAAGAGAGCGCGAAAGGTTCAGCGATGAAGTCAGTCAAGAACCGAGCAGTTGCGTCGCCTTTCAGCGTTGGCCAGACGCGATGGTGGGTGGGACGGAAGAAAGCAGCACTGAAGCTTAACGCGGTGGCGTATCCTGAGTCCCCACGCGCCCCGCAACTCTTGGGAGCAGACGTCAATGGTAGAGAGATTCTTTCTTTCTTTCTTTCTTTCTTTTCAAAAGATTGGAAGGAAATAGACGAGGGCCGAGAGAGATTGGTAAAAGACTGCGCAATAGCCGGCTTAATTTGCTGGGAAGAAAAAAAAAAAAAACTTTTGTTTTATTGAGAAAAAAGTTTTATTCTTAGAACAGCGTCAATTACGCCCCGGTCAAGACATGTTTTGCAAATTCTCTTTATTAAAATCATATGTTTTTTTAAAGAAAAACTAAATTTTTATTAAGTGGTGGGGAGTAAAGAATCGATAGGAAAGCCAGGGGGTGTGCTCTGGCGTTCCGGAAGGTCCAGCGAAGGCTCAGGCGTGGGGAATCCAAGGGGAACATGGGTTTGGTCGGGGCACCGCCGATTGTGATGCGGATAAGGACTTGGGTCTATGCCAATAAAGATGATGTGTCATGGCTCAGAGTTCAATAATCGTGGACCCACTCAGTGGGTGCTGGGTCAAAAGATGGAACTGACTTGCATGGTATCGTTCGTCGTCATTTAATAATGTTTATCAATAAGGACGCATGGCCAACCAAGTCAAAAGATGAGTGAGAACACACAAAAAAAAAAAAAAAAAAAAAAAAAATAGCGAATAATACTTGAATAACTAAATACTAAGCTCTTACCAACCAAATCACAAGACACTAGAAACTTATACGATATATTTATACATATTATTAGTGATCTATATATATATATATATATATATTACTTGAAGCATCAAAGTCGAGGCTTGATTGGCTTAGTAATTTATGAAAAAAATATTACTAATCAATTTGTCTTTTCATAATTTAGATTGTTCATATCGTAGTAAGTTATTCATCATTCATCTAATAAAGTGTTCGGATCATTATATCTAATAGTAAATTTAGTTAATTATTCTTATTTATTAATATAGTTATACATTATCAATAAAAATTTTTATAGATAATTATAAATTATAATTTTTTAATCAATCCAAAATTGAAGGAAACAATAAGAAAGCACCAATTGCTTTAGACCTAGCTTTGAAATTAAAATTTTAAAAAAAATAAAAAATAAATGAAACGAAATTTAGAATAAGAAGTTGATATAAAGAGGGTATGGGTAATAGGTGGTGCATATGGGTATCAAAATTTTATATTCGTAATAAATGCGAAGTTGATATAAACACAAATACTCTCCTTCGTGTTCATCCATCCCATCCCACGTAGGGCTGACCAGCCGGCCAAAGTAGGCATCAACTCGTACCACATTGGATGTTGACAAACCTTCGGAGCTTCACCAGCTGGAGGACGGTCCCCTGCGCTGGATTGGGATTAGTACATGGATTCTTAGCCTCTAGTGGCTGGACTAATTAATTGCAAGCTTTGAGACCATCGGCAACGCCATCAACTACAGCAACTCAAAGAGAATTGGATGGAAGCCAGCAGGTTAGTTTAGATAAAAAGCATGGAAGAAGAAGAATTAATATTCCTTTAGCCCTTGGTGAGAACAAGCATCTGAGCTTGGCTTGCAAATGAGAAAGCACAGGGACAGCAGCAACCATAGTTATAAGGTGGCAAATTTTCCCCTGCTACAGAATGTTTTTAATAAACCTTCGTAGAAAATTCATGAGCTGCAGAACTACGTAACATGGCTGTTACTTTTATCACTCGTTCCATTGTGGATGTATTTTGGATCGACTAGTGTATCCTGTTTGAATGCAGAAACCATTAGATATCATCTACTTACCCGGGGTTGGAAGTGGTGTAGCAAAGCTTTTAAAAAGACAGAGTAATGGAAAATTATAATAAAAAACACATCAAAGATATAATGATGATGATTTCTGCATAGAATGTAATATAAGATATTTTTTTTTTTTTTTTTTTTCAGAAACCTCATCTTAAATTTTTATTGGATGCTTTTTTTAAATTAGACATACCTTCTTCCTTAATGATGAAATTTAAAATGTATCTTCAATTAAGAACATCTAATGATGTTATGTTAGATTATTAGACTACTTGATAAATTACGGAGGATCTAAATGATATTTTATAATGCATATTAATTTTTAGCCATAAGCTTAATTTAGCACTAAATTGTTTGCATATCATAATAGAGAAGAGAATAAGAAAGATTTAGTTGTGAAGCCTGACATTGTGAGATCCAGTTCTTTTAAACTAACTCACTTTAAATTAAGATTTAATTTGATTGGATTGAATTAAAAAATATAAAAAATAATATAATTATGGTTGATATCAAGTTATTTTTTTAATACATCTTAAAGTACTCAAATCAGAATTCAATTATGCAAGTTAGGAGCAAATTTATGAACATAAAAAAATTTTAAAAAAAATTACAAAAATACTAGTCACGTTGATAAGGATAACTTGATATTTTTATCTAAATTTTTATATTGTAAAATTATAAGATTGTTATGAGTTATTAATCTATTTTTGAATCTTTATTAGATATTTATTTATTTAAATTTTTTTAAAGAAATCATTATTCTACAAGAACTAAAATGTCTATCAATTTTAAAAAATTAGTATTTTATAAAAAGAAAAAAAAAAATCTTAGCTTTAGAAATTCTTTATACGTTAAGAGAGTTATTTTTCTTTATATGTTATCAGAGATATTTTTTTAAGAACCAAACAGTTGCGTCCTCTTCCAGCGTTGGCCATGGAAGAAAGCAACACTGAAAGCTAACGCAGTAGCGTTATCCGGAGTGACCAGTTGTCGCACAACTCTTGGCTATATAAAAGAAAAACAGGCAAACGTCCGTGTTAACGAAAAGAAGATATATATATATATTTTTTTTTTCAAAAGATAAAAAAGAGACAAAGGGAAAAGGACTTAAAATAGACATGAGATGAGCAAAGACTGGTAGAAGACCACACACTAGCCAGCTTAATCCAAAGGATTGGGATTGCAAGGGAGTGTTCTCTGTTACAGAGAGTCCAAGGATCAGGGCACCAGTTGTGATATGGATGAACTGCTTTGGTCCATTACAGTAAAGATGATGCATGATGGGTCATGGAGGTGGCCGGGTTGATAGCTTGGGCCCACTCAGTAGGTAAACAGCTCAGGTTTTACTGGGTCAAAAGATGGAACCGAGTTTCATGGCATGGTATGGCTTGTCTTCATTTATTTTCACATTGATAATAGCTATCGATAAGGGCACATGGCAAGCCCAGTCAAAAGATGACCGAGAACAGAAGAAGCGAATGATTCATGAATAACTAAAAACTTGACTCTTATCAAACAAATCACAAGGCACTCGGAAGTTATACGATATATTTATACGTGTTATTAGTGATCTATAATTTTTTTTTTTTTTTTTTTGTACTTCAAACATCATAATCGTCGCTTGGCTTATGAAGTCTTGTTAACCACGATAAGCAATGCCGTGTGGTTGCATGTGTTGTAGTATTTGTGAAATTGTATGCTACAACGAAATATAATGCGTGGTGGGGTTTGAGGGAAGGAATCTAATGTCCCATTCAACTGAGTTCTCAAGAATAAAGCGAGTAGTTTTTTTTTGTTCTCCAATGTGATGCGAAGGTAGTTGATTCGGATGTTAGGGATGATAATTTTGAACACAATTCAGGAACATAATCCAAATTTGACATAAATTTAATAGATTTAATTTGAGTATAAATGGATTCGAATTATAAATAGGTTGACTAGTTAGGCACGATTAATGAACAAGCTGGATTATACGTTAATTCGGTAATCCAAAATTAACCCGCAAATTAACTCGACCATTAAACAAGTTAATTTAACTCATATATGACCTGCCAGACTTATTTATCTAAGTTAATATTATCCTTAATTAATTATTATTTTATGATGATTATTATATGCTTATGTAAGAATTTTATACTTATTTTTTCTTATTAAATAGAAAAAAATTTGTTTATGCTTTAGTTATAATTTTTAATATATAATTATTAAGTGAATTAATATTAAATATATTATACAGATTATACGGGTTACACGAATGTATACAAGTTATATAGGTTGAACAAATTTATATAAATTATACAGATAACATAAATTATATAAGTTATATGAGTCACATAGGTTAGTTAAGTTAAACGGATTATATAGATCATATTATTTAATCCATATAATATATAGATTGTGCTCAGGTTGAGATTTTTAACTTAATTAACAAACGGATTGACTTTAAATTGATCTATTTGTAATTATACATCAAAGTTAACCCCATTCATTTATGATCTGTTGACATGGTTTGCGACCCCCTATCCAGCAAATATTACATGCCATCGTGCCACTGGGTTGAACCTGGGCCTAGCTTCCTGAGCCATGCAAACATATAGTTTCCTGAGGCATGGGCCGCATTACTCGAGTCAAGCCCATGGGCCATACCTACCCATTTACATGGAGCTGGTTTTATTTTATTTTTACTCTTACTGAATGCAAGCAAGTCTAAGCAATATCTTGTTTTTCTTCTGTTATCGTCTGAGTCTGCGGCCTACGTAGACAAATGGAGAAGAGTTTGCTGACTAAATCATTTTGATATTAAAATATACTTGGAAAGAGTTTAGACTTGTTACCCAAACAAAGTAAATCTCTCTCTCTCTCTCTCTCTCTCTCTCTCTCAAATTAATTAATTCAAAACTAATTAAAATGTTAAACTTAGTTCGCGTCTTTCCTTCTATCGGCATCATCCAGCGGCGATAATTCTGCTGTAAAGTTGGAACTGGCAATCCATCCATTCTCTTAGGCAGAGATGTTGCCAATCATCCTCATACTCGCCGTCAAGCAGCACGCCGAGTGGAACAAAAGGTCGAACAGCCGACCGGCAATCAGGTCGGAATGCAAAGGCCCAGCCAGCTCTTAAATCCGGCGTCAACTCTCTCCGTTCGTTCCTCCAATCCAGCCGCTATATCTGACCGCTCTCCACTTTCGAGTGTGCTTAACGATAAATCAGCCAATTAGGTAGCCTCAATTATACATCTCGAGTGCACAGGAGTTCTGCGTGGGCGCCGCGATTTTTTGGCCCGGCATGGCCGACACCAAGGCGTGGTAATGGCCGCCATTATGGTTTTAATGTCCTCCTGCTATCTTGTTATAATATTTATATTTAAGGATTCAAAGGACAGTTGTCTTGTAGACATTTGCCTACCAATTTATTGTGTTAGAATCCTGATGCACCACATCCATTCATGAGCATATAATTTTTATTTTCTTTTTACAGTCATCAAACCTATCGTGAGTGAAAGTCAACTGATGCACTGCGAAGGATCCCAACTCTTATTTATTTGTCACCAATAATGATTGTTATTTGATATATTTAGCATTCAAGCGCAAATAGATTTTGATTTTTTTTTTTTTTAAGGCACAAAGATATATGCATAAATTTTTTTTTTCATTATTGTTTGCTGTTTTTTTTTTTTTTTTAACAAATGTTTAAGATTAGAGAAGAAAGGATAGGCAAATGCCATCAAAATTTTATTTAAGGCTTGAAATATAATGATGGTAGAATTTGGATCCAAGTTTTTGAACTGCGTCTAGACAGACTGATGTCACTAGCTAGCTTGGCTGGCTAGCAGTTTCAAAATCCCAGAAATTCAACGTGATCTGAGTGCACCGATGACTTCAATCACTTCAATTTTGAGTTAGCTAAAATAAATAAAAAAATAAATCAAATAATATGTAAATCTAACTAATACAAAAAAAATAAAAATAAAAAAAATAAACATAATGTTACATAGACGTAGATTAATTCATAAAATAATAATAATGAGAAACACTTTCCTAAAACATTTCCATAAATGTGAAACTTCACTGATGCTTACTTATCATGACCAACTTTTAGTATACTTTGCTTTAAAGCATTTTCCTTCAAGAATCGGATCGCTAAGCTTGAAATCCTTGACTCTATCACCAACCTCTTCATTCTCGATCAACTCAAGTTCGAGATATTAATTATTCCTCATGAGAAGTCCATTACGTACAGTAGCTTCCGCGTTATCCAGCCTGCAATTTTAGACCTCTCCGAATGGACGAGAACGGTGGACCCCTGTATCCACTACCACCACCGTTAAAGCAAGAGGAAGTCAGCAGTCAACCTTTCCTAAAGTCAATCCATGGCCATCCATGATATATATATATATATATATATATATATATATACACGCGCACATATTGTCCCACTTGCATATAATCCTTAGCCTCCTCTTCTTTTCTCATCCTCCATGATGGCTAGATGTCCAATCCCTTCACTTCTCCCACTGCTGCTGCTACTGCTGCTCCCTCTCTTTCCCATATCCACTGCTGGTAAGATCACTTCAATGTATGCATCAATTCTCATCCAATGCCCGTCGAATTCTAACCCGTGATAATTTCATGCTTGCAACGAGACATACAGTCCTCCTTAGCATCGACTGTGGATCGTCCGACACTTACCAGGATGAGTACAATCTACCATGGGTGGGAGACGACACCTACATCCAAAACGGCCAAAGCTTCACCTTAAACAACCCTGGCTCAGTGTCTCAGGCCATGACCACGCTTAGAGTCTTCGATTCAAGGAAGAAGAACTGCTATCCTATATATGTCAGCGGTGGAGGCCAAGTCCTGGTTCGGGCTAGCTTTTACTATGGCGATTACGACGGGAAGTCCTCGCCTCCGAGCTTCGCGCTCCAGTTCGACGCCAACAGTTGGACGACGGTGGTGACGACGATGGACCAAGTGGTGTCGTACGAGGCGATCTATGTGATGAACGGGGACTCAACGAGCGTGTGCGTGGCCCAGACCCAGCGTAACCAGCTCCCTTTCATCTCCGCCATCGAGGTCAGGAGCTTGGACTCGAACATGTACGCCGATGTGACCTCCAACTTTGCGTTGTTCTTGACGAGAAGGGTGGCCTTCGGTGCTAAAAGTATTGTGAGGTACGGCACTTGAAAAAAAAAAAAAAAAAAATTACTCTTTGAATCTTGTAGATAAATTTACGACCAAACTTCCGAATAGAATGCAATGGACTCGCTCGCTCACCTGTCATCACTCGCTCGATCAAATGCCTCATGTTGTTACCAGGTATCCAGATGATTTATATGACCGTATATGGGATCCAAGCATCGTATCCAACGGGCTGAGGGCGCTCGTCAGCGACACCACCATCACAAACATTACTCTAAATGACAGCCCTCCGGCGACCGTGCTAAAGACTGCAGTGGCACCAACGGATGTGTCAAGCTCTGTGCTGCTTTCAACCGACCTTCCCAAAAGTTCGGTTCCCATCTACATTAACATGTACTTCGCCGAGATGTCTTCGCTTGGCAGCACTCAGATACGATCATTTGAGATCTATATGGATGGCAAGCCAATCTCAGAACCCATAATACCGCCTTATCAGGATGTATCGGAGTACGTCGTTAATGGGACGGCGAACTCGAGCACGGCCTTTGCATTGACGGCCACTACGGACTCTACTCTTCCACCCATCATCAGTGCAATGGAGGTTTTTGTTATAAGTGACATGCTGAGCAATGGAACAAATGCCAATGACGGTAGTTCTCCCTCTCACTTCTCTCATTGTCTATAAGAATTGTTGGAATTAAAAGAGTTGCTTATGGATGGACTAGACAACCGAACAGGAGTTGGACAAAATCCAAATTTTTTAGCTCCTTGGTGATGTTTGGTTGTTCGGAAAGCCAGTCTCAAGTCATGAAACCAGAGACAAGGCCGAGGGTTCCCATAATTGAATCTATTAAACCTTATACGAGTAGAGTAGCCTTATTTGTTGGACCTCTTCCTCCGTGATCCATTATTACTTCAAGTCAAAAGTTATTATCTGGCAGATCAATTCATTTCGTTAAATTTATCCTACCATTATTAGGACTAGAATTTCTTGCCTTCATCCGAAGTTTAATCATGGCTATCTGGATTCAACTTTAACAGTGGAAATGCTTTCGTTGCTGCAACAACAATTTGAGGTTCTCCAGGAATGGAACGGTGATCCGTGCCTCCCAGCCTCCTACAACTGGGATTGGCTGAACTGTAGCTCTGATGAAACACCTCGAATCACTGCCTTGTAAGTTACACGCATCTACTCTTTGAATCAGTCCATATGATCATTAGTTGGTGAATTGGACTTGCAATTGATTGGATGGTTAAACTGTAGATATCTTTCTGGGTTTGGGCTCTCTGGTGTACTTCCAGACTTCAGCGTATTGGATGCCTTGGAAATTATGTGAGTACAGTGATCGAAATTGCAAAAAAAAAAAAAAAAAGAAAAAAGAAAAGAAAAAAGAAGGGCTCCCAATTTATTTAAATTTTCTAAGCTTACTCTTTTGATGCATGACAGAGACTTGCACAACAACAGCTTCAGCGGAGAAATTCCAAGTTTCTTAGGCAACTTTCCCAACCTACAGGAGCTGTAAGTTAGAAAGAACCCCTGCTTTTTAGTACCATTAACTTCCCCTGGTGCTTTCTCTCATGACAACTAACCAGAATTGTATTGTTATTGTGCTGAAGTAACCTGGCAGACAACAGTTTCAGCGGATCCATCCCATCCTCGCTGACCCAAAACACCAAGCTTAAGTTGGAGTAAGTGATCCAAAGCCTCTTCAGAGTGAATGAAGTGAATCTAAATCTCTTGATGCTTATTTCAAACACTCTGGAATCGGGCAGTTTGCCTTGGTAGCTATTTGATTGTTCATATATTTATCATCTGCTCCATATCTTTCAGTGTTTCCGGCAATCCAAACTTATGTGCTTCCGGCCAGTCGTGCGGGAATTCGGACTCTGGGAACTCACCTGGGAGTTCAACCACCTCATATAGGCCCCGCAAAAAGAGCAAAAACTTGGGACTTGTGCTTGGGCTTACCCTCCCTCTTTCTTTCATACTCTGTTCTGCTTTATCCGTTGTGATCTACCACTTTAACAGGAGGACAGCACAAACAACTGCTGCTGTAAGCACTGCAGGTAACTAAGCTTCAAAGTCTTCAATTGCAACATAAGGGTAACATGAGATCGTCTTGAGGTTCATGACGTTTCTTCTCGTTTTGCTCAGGCCAAATGAACGGGCTTGGTCAGCCTAGTGTTTCGACTCAGGCGGTGCAGGCGAATGGCATGAATCCTCACCCCATAGATAATGAACATAAAGTAGAGATTGAGGAGCAAATGGGATCAGAACTCGCAGATTTGTTCGAGCAGCAGGCGCGAGCACGTTAAGTTGGAAGTATGCCCGGTGTGCAGTGGAAATTGGTTGGAAGAGGCAGGGAATGAGGCAGTGAAAGGCAGCATTCTTAGTTCCCCTTAAAACTCCATGGAATGTGGTTGTGGTTGTGGTTTGTGGTTATTCTACATTGTCAGGTGTAACAATGGCCATGTTATTGTCTGGCTTTTCTTGGCTAATTGTTCATATGATTTGTTTGGACTACTCTGTGCCTATGTTTGTGAGAGTCCATGCTAGCATTTATGTTTGCATTGGAAGGTCTTAGTATGCAAAGAGACCAGATGCATTTCATTAACATTTGTTTTCTTAAATAAAATAATAAAGATTAGATGGTTGCTGAGGGTCTAGGAATCCAAACCTAGAGATTCAAATCAATATTTATCGACAATGCGAAGCCCAGTTATTTCATCTCTGCATTTGTGGTTGAAACAGGCTTTATCAACAAGCATATGATAAGAGGAACAAGCTAATATATCCTTGGAATACTTTTGTACCTATGTATATCCTTGGAACAAATCAGAGCTGGCAATGAAAAATCACTTCTTGTGAAGAAATCAGTCCCCTTATTTCTTGCATAATTCTACATATGTTGTTCTATCCTTGCCTCTTGCCTAACATGTACTGCATTTTCTGGGGGCGGTGCAGCCACAGCCGCCACCGGAATCCCTCAAACGGGAGGGGGCCTTCTGAGTCGGCAACAACACCGCCATATGCCATTGAACAACCCTCCCAAGAGTATAAGGGACCACAGCGTGTTGAGCTCCTCCTTTCTGAAAACGCAAACAGATGATGGAAATATTCATTCCTCTTTTATTATGCTTGCATGGATTCATTGTAGATATATATGGCAATCTATTCAATGTATCACAATTATACTGCATAATATATTAGGTAATTATGGTTAGTCAACCTTGCTGAATAATATAATAGCACAATTATAGGATCTCGTAAATAAGACAGCTATGGAGATGCTAAAGATATCAACTTGAGTTTATTGACCAAATCTTGAAAACAACCAGATGGATGAGGCTTTGATGAAAATATTTGTAAGCTGATCAGTAGAGGAGATTGAGGTGAGGATAATGGTACTACTACGAATATGGTGGCGAATAAAGTGGTAATCGGTTTCGATATGTTTAGTGTGCTCATGAAAGACATCATTATAAGCAATTTGAATGGTATTTCGTTTGTCACATAATAGAGAGGTAACTTCAGAGAAAAAAGATGATCATATCACTAAGTAGCCAGCGAAACCAAAATAGCTCTGAAGAGAATTAGTAATTGCTCTATACTCGGCTTCCATGCTTGGTATCTTTGAGATAGATCAGAAGTCACATACCGTTTCTTTTAAGAGGTCTCGTATGGCTTTAGCAATATCATAATTCCCAAATTCTTCATGAATAGAAGACAGTGAAGTATTCTGAAGCCATGTGATAATTTGATGATTTTTGCTGTTTCAATCAAGCTATTGCTTATCGGTCTCATCAGGCCTTTTGATAGGTTTTACGATATCACTCGTAATATAATGTCGTAACTTGTTTTCTTTGAGAAAGCTACTCATAACTTGTGACCAAGCAATATAATTTTGGCCATTGAGGACGGCCTCAATCGGACGGAAGATGTTAGAGGAAATGCTAGTAGTACTCAGATAAAAATAAATAAATAAATAACTTGAAAGCTCTAGGAAGCGTAGCTTGTTAAAATTTACCCAAGCTGATCGGAAGACGTCCCTTGGCAGTTGCTGATGTCGCTATCTCCTCCTTTCCTGTTACATGTACCATTCTTTTCACTTGAAGTACAAAGCAGAGAGATCCAAGAATCCGCCTCAAGACTCTGCAAGCGGCGACGTCAAGCGCGTCAAAGTACTTCTGCGATCCTGGAAAAAGCACAGGCTGTTGTCAAAGAGGGAGAAGAAAAGAGAGAAGAAACAGGGGAAAGAACAGAGTCCCTGTTTCAATCTCTAATGTCTTCACGAAGCCAGAAAAGAAAATACACAGAAGATAAGCCATGAAAACACAAATAGATGTTGAAAATATTCATTCCTTTTTTTATTATGCTTGCATGGATTCTGTAGGGATATTTATTGTAATCTATTCAATGTATCTATTCAATGTATCACGATGATCTGTATAGTATATAAAGTAACTACGGCTAATCAATCTTGATGAATAAAGTAATAGCACAGCTATAAAATTTGGTATAATATTCTAGATATTAATATCCTTAATATCTTTGAATAGATATTAGATGATGGCATAAACGAAGCAGGTAAGAGATTAATAATGCACAAGAAAACAAGTTCAAACATATGGTACCAAATCTTTGAATTGATGCTCAATCATGGCATCCACGGAGCAGGTTAGAGGTTAATGCCCATGAAAACGAGGCTTACCTTGAGAAGAGACATGGTGAGTGAAGATAAAAACAATAAGCCTACCGCCAAAACAAATTTTCCTTGCAGGGTACTAAACTTTCTTCCATTTGATCTCTGAGTTGCCAACAGATATCATTTGCATCCTCTTCTTTCGGAGAATCAATAGCACAAAGTGCCATAAACCTTCGCATCAACATCAAAGTTTCTTGGTTCATTAAGTAGCATGTGGCTTTGCAAGCTACAGCAGGGAAACTCATTGGAAAATGTATGATGTCTAATCGTAGCAAACTAATATATTCGCATGGGATTTCCCTTCGAAAAACATGGATGCATGGCTGGATGGATATATTTCTATGCATCAAGGGTGGAGAAACTTATGTACATAATAACAGGTGAATGTATGATGTCATTATTCGTATAGATACAAAAGGGTCCGCGCATCATCACAACGTTACCAAACTCTTGCTTATGGTTTTCTACCAAACTCCTAATTCTTGAACATATTACCAAACTCTTGCTTATGGTTTCCTACCAAACTCCTAATTCTTGAACATGAGAACTGGTTGGTTGTCAGATTTTGGTGAGACTTTTGAATAAAGCCGATACCTCTTGCCTACCTGTATAAAGATCTGTGCCTGAGATGTGTCAGTCGTAACTGTTCAATGGCTTCTCAATGGAGTTTGCGCTCACTTAGATGGTGTGCTAAGGTCCAAGGAAATTGGAAAGGTTTGGATCTCTTCTAGATCTAGTGGCTACTGTAAGGCCTTGTAGAATCGCCAATAACCCAGGGTGGAAACTTTCAAGCAACAATATTTACTACAGAGTTTGTGGCAGCTGTTCTCCTATATGATTTCCTTATCCCATCCGTCCCCTGAGATTGCTGGCGTTGCACCAGCGAGCACCTGAATCCCTCCCAAATAGGGATAGGGAGGATGCTGATCGAAATGCTCAGATGAAAGAAGTGGAGTCCTCGTTTGTTGGTCGATCTCTTTTCTGGTTGCTGAACTACAGCATCCATCATTAATTATTAATAATTTTAATTTTACAGAAATAACTTAATAAAATTTGATTTAATAACACAAGCAGAATAAGCCTGCATCACTATATTTGTGATTTATATGATTTATATTTGATGATGTGATTGATGATTTATTTGAATTTAAAGCCTAATAATGATTCGTTTGTGCTTTTCGGTTTTTTTTTTTTTATATGAAACAAAAGATATAAAATGATGAGAAACAGAGAAGAGGACCACAAAACTGTGAGACGACCACGTGAAAGGTTTGCATGTCATGGATCCGGATAACATCCGAGGCAATGAGATCCCGAGGGCTGAGATCTGGATCCATGTGCAAGTCAAAAGCTCATGATGGAAGATGCTGTGACCTTTTTAAAGATCTTATATTAAATTCTATGATTTCTGCCATCATATTTATGACCTTGTAGCCACATCTAAGTATGATCTTGATAGTTCTATTTGCCTTGCATGTACTTGCCAATTTGCACAAGGTTTGGTAGGATAAATATGACCCGAAAACTAATTCATTGAAATGCTATAAGCTTTCATCAAATCAAGGTTGCTTGCTTTCATTGCAGCATGGCTAGCCAATCACTCTAAAAATTTATAATTCAGAGTCTTGCCTTCAAAATAACTAAAAAATAATGCAAAGACATGCAGATAATTCTCACCAAACTTATGGGCAAGCTTGCTTGAGGACTAGATAATAGTTAAAGGATAAATTAAGGATGCAGCTAACTCCACATGAAACATAATTTAAGAATTTGAAAATAAGTAAAATATAATTTGAATGTAACTTTCTAAGAATGAATATAAATATGGGTTCATGTGGAAAGCTCTAGCTCATAGGCTAAAAGTCATCAGATAAGAAATTTAAGGAAATACACAATAATTTCTTCTTAATTGCAATGAAATCTGCGGACTTTGTCCAGAACTTGGAATGCAATGATGTTTCTCTATTTAAATTAGAAAATTCTTTGTCCAACAAGAAGTCAAAGCATCAATTTGCCATGAGAAAGGACAATGGATCTCCTTTCTTCTTCTCTTGAAAAGCTTCTACTCTGTTGATCAAAATTCCGTTCAAGTTTAAATATTTATAAAATCTAGACCTAAAGGTTTAGCCCGAAATTTAATCAAATGGATCCATAGCAACTTGTTATGACCAAAGGCTAAATCAATAAAATTAATTTTTAATTTTTAAATGCTGGCATAATATTTAAAATAATTATACATAATTACTCTAAAATAAAATAAAGATATCAAATTAATTAATTTTCAAGCTAAAAAAAAATTTGCACATGGTGGGTAAGAAATTGTATAAATTTGAAAAGTATAATAATTTTTTTATATTTTAGAATCGGATTCGAGACATATTTGAGCTTGATTAAAAGCTATCCATCTTCGGAGATAATTTTGAGCCAAGGCTAAATCAAGCTAATTAATGGCTGGAGCTTGTTTTAAATTTTTTTTTTTTTTAACCCTAGCTTAAAATTCAAATCCGGCTTGGATTAATTCTGGCCTATCCCATAGCCTAACTCAAAAACAAACTTGCTCGATGGATTGAAGCTAGTTTAAGCTCACTTCGAGTGCGATCCTTGTTAGTGGAATGGTTTCTCCTGCGTGCTTTTGGTCCTGCGAGCCACCCTGCAATCAATGTTATCACGTCCAGCTAACCAGTGGATTCAAAATAATGGAAGCCGGCCGGTGACCTAGTGGACCATGGTGGCCATTCTCCCAGCTCAACTCTATATGAGTGCATAGAAGATTGCAATCTAAAACTGCCATTAATAACGGATGCAAGTTGATTCTTTGGCAGTGTCTTGGTCAACGCCCTTAGACTGATTCATTATCAAGGCTAGCAGTTGCCGATGCTTAATTTTCAAGCCCAATTATTCCATTTTTCAATCGTCATTGGAGCCCAGCGAACGACGTGTACCTCGCAATTGGCATGCACGTAAGCAGCATGCATGAACCCTCGCTGGAAGCAGGCATTATTACACGTTATTACGTCAGATGCGTATGGGTCCGGCATGTCAGGAACGTTGCGTGCACGTAAGCGACTTTCCCTGGCCGTTCGGTCAATAAACACCGCAAGGCCTACCGTGTCCCGCATAATTTTACCCTTTGCCAACTTTTTAAAGTGAAGTTTGGTACGTAATAATCAAGTATTATGAAAAATTATACGTTCTTGATCATTTTATATTATGTAATCAAATTCTCAATGATGATACTAGAAACGAAAGATTAACGTATTTGGTTAATGATAACAAAATGTTCTAATCAATTTTTTTATATTTTTAAATTTTATTATAATTTTTTTTTATTTTTTAAATAATCTTCTTTCTTTCTTTCTTTATTTCTGCTAAGATATGGAATGTTTTAAGAAAAATAAAAATTTTTTACAAATTAATTTTAAAAATATTATATATTTAAATATTATAAATATTTAATATGCATTATATAATATGATATATATTATCATATTATTAAATATACCATTATATAATATAGATCTATATATAATATATATAAGTATTTAGTAATATCTTTTATAATAATTTAATATGCAAAAAAAATTTATAAATATTAATAATTTAAAATTTAATATTTTACATATTATTATATTAATATGTAATAATATTTTTAAATTATAGAGGTTAAAAATTTTTAAATTATATGATTTTTAGTTTTTAAGTATTTTAAAATTTAAATTATTGATTAAGATCTTTATTATTCAAATCTATGACCAAAGAGATTAGAGTCGTATTCTTTTGGAGTGTAGCTAAGCAGAATCAAACCATCTCTTTCTATATATATTAGCTAAGTTTATATTAATGTTTTATGATTATGTTATAGGGACCCTTTTGCTTCGCCCACGTTTACTTTAGAAAAATATGACAAGCCAATGATAAGATATGATTAAAAAGAGATCATCTAAAAAGATAATATTTAGCATTGTGTTTCAAACTCATGTAGGAGATCAGAAACCTACAATAATACCCTTCGATATGTTCTTAGCTCAGCGCAAGGAGGAGGGAGCTAGAGGTGGACATGGCTGAGGAGACAACAGCGGCCTTGATGATCGCATCCGATCAAAAATTTAGACCATTTAATTGTTCAGATACAAACGAGTTAAGAATCAATCTATGCTGATATTAGGGCTCATTTGGTTCATAGAAAGTAATTTATAAATAGGAATAGAATATATTTTCAGGCATAAAATATCTGAACTATCATGTTTGATTGATCATGAGAAACAAGTATTTTTTCAAGAAAGAATATCGTTGTCACGTTTGGTTGAACAGTTTCTTACTCAAAAAAAATAGTACAGAATATCAATTATATTCTTTAATTTTTAATTTTTTTTTTACTATCAAACTTTTTTTAACTTCTATATATGAGTTATAAAAAATGGTTAGAAATTAAGATACAAAAATTTTAAATTAAGATAAAAAGTTCTAGATCAAATTGACACCGTGAAGCGTTTTTTTCTCTCTTATCACTTGCTGATTTGAAAAAAAATATATACGATGAAAAAAAAGATATATTGAAAAGAAAAAAAAAATAGCATGCTGCGGTGAAAAAATAAATTTTATAATATTATTAAAATTTTATTTTTTATAAAATATAAAATTTTAAATTATGTAGAAATAGAGTGTTTTTATGAACGAACTGCTTGAAAGGATGAACCAAACGAGCCATGGAGCAGAAACGGCGGAGAGCCCTGGATGGATCGTCCGGTGCACGCAAGGGATCATCATCGTCATCATGAATTCATCACATCATCACCACCGACCCGAGGTATGGACGGTCGCGCTAACCCGCGGAGCAGCGTAAGCGGGCCACGAGAACTCGGCTTGGCTTGGCCCCAACTGCCGCTGCAAAGCCCGTCTATCCAGCGGCACCACCTGGTCTTATCCAGGGTCCCTGATTCCACGGCGTCTCCCTCCCTCACCGCCGCTGACTCCTTCTCCCTCGCCTCTCCCCCAATCCCTTCTATTCTCTCTACCTCTCGCGATCTCTTATCCTCTCCTTTCCCCCGCTTCACTCTTCGTCTTCGTCTCCTCCTCTTTATCTAACCCTCGATTACGGATTCTTCTTGTCAATGTCGTGGCTGAGATCGGCGGTCAACAAAGCCGTCGAGGTCGGCGGCAAGAACAACATCACCCGCACCGTCAAGAACTATGCCGACACCGTCGTCCATCACGCCGGCCAGGCCGTCGCCGGCGGCGCCAAGATCATTCAAGACCGCATGGTAATCTCCTCTTCGACCCCAATTCTCCTATTTTAATCCCGAACAGGCCAGGCCAGGAATTTCACGTTTCTTGATTCTGACGATGGAAATATTGGGAATTTGATGGTTCTTGAAACGATTAATTACACAGGCGCGATCGCCCAAGAACTAGCAGTCAGGGTGCAAAAAAAGACCAAAAATTAAGATCCTGATCTTTCTATTGGAACCGCACTCCTGAATTTTAGGTTAATCTTTGTTCTTGGATGGACTTTTCCCGTCCTTTTGTAACAGATCTCCATTTTTGTTTCCAAAAAGTTGGAACCTGGAAGTAATAATAGAAATATTCTTGATATAAGGACGGTTAACAGATGATGCCAGGAGCTGCAGTTAGATTCTAGAGTTCAGATTGGTTACGGGGCCCTAGATATTATTTCTGTTCTTTAAGGCTTAAGATTATTGTTTAAACGGTTAGCCTGCATGCGTAGATTAGACTTTATTCTCACGTACTTTACCAGAAGAAGCTTTGGAAGTATACCAATAATTTTAGAAGTTTGGTCCTAAAGAGTTTGTGGGTGAACTTTCTTATTGCTTCTTAGAGCCATAGTTTTATTCCACTGCTTGCAATTTTTTTTTTTTTTTAAATTTTTTTAATTTTCTAACCCCTTGTTGCTTCACTTTGCAGGAGTTTTAGATTTCAGAATATATGTAAACATACCAAATAATCTGTGAAAATCAACCAGCCTTTTCATCGTCTTAAGATAGGTTCTAAATGTATTGCTGATGCTTTTATTAGCAAAAGTTTATGTCAATCTTTGAAATGCCAGAATCTGTCATTTAACTCCTCCTTTAAACAAGTATAAAAAAAAAGGGACGGTGTATAATGGCAGCGTGCTGCTTTGACATCACAAGTTTCACGTGCATTTGCTATCAAAAGAGTTCACAGAGTGTTCAGTATCCTGTCTTCCGTAACAGAGTTATATCTGTACTGGAAATATATGATAGCACAATCATTTCAGCTGAGCCAATAACAAGTAGTGATGATATTAAAACGTATTGGCTTATGTAAGTTGCATATTTTTCTCAGGCATTGCGGAATTATAAAAGCTTCAAGCATACTGTGAAAAGGTTGGAAGAAGCTGCTGTAACTTGCAGAGGGGAAGAGAGAGTCCTGCTATTAAGAAGATGGCTGGTTGCACTCAAAGAAATTGAAAAGGCATCGAGAGGTTCGGTGGATGATAAAACCACTGAGCAGCCCACGTCTGCTGATGAACCCAGTTCATCTCCTAGAAATGCTTCGTTGGTGAGTATATAAATTACTTTTTGGTTGGCATGCCATGTTCTTTTTTTTTTTTTAATCATGTCAAGTAGATAAGGCAACCTCCTGCTTTATTATTTTGACTGTTCTTAAATAAGTTTTGCTTTCTGGAGTTTATATCTGTTGATTTTTAGCTTGCTTGCTCAATGTCAAAGGTATGAGATTTTCCATGAATGCACCACCAGAAGAGTCTTATGTTCTCTGAATAAAGAAACTGATAGCAAAGAACAGTGTTGCATATTTTCCTTTTCCCTTATTTTCCCCATACATTTCTCGTAAAACTGAACTTGCTGGTGCAAATTTATGACTGTAGTTAGCTGTATAGTTAAAGTATCTGATATGCACAAAATGAATGCCAGAATATACATCCTGTTTCTCTCAGTTGTTAGAATGACTAATAATGGTTATGTGGTTAAGTTAGTATTCTATTGTATATCTGTAAAATTTCACTTTATGGTATGATAGATGCAACATGTTGACAATGCTTATAACATTAAGAAAAGTTCAAAGAATATATCCAAAAATCTTGCCATTCAATTTCCCTAAGACCTGTTCATGAAAAAAATTGTCTAAATTTCCCACAAAAATAAAATCAATGAAATGTGGAAAAGGAAAAAGGTAAACTAAAATGCTTTTCCTTTGTGTTTTCATATGTTTCACTCATATTTCTCAGTTGTTTGTTATTTTCAGTTTTGGTGGAGTCACTTTACGTGATATTGTATTTATATTTCTCGAAATTTCAATGATGTTTTTGACACATATAGAATTCAAGATAAACTGACCTCTCTTGAAGGGAAAACACGACTGTCCTGGTGGCGATTAAATTTACTCAGCCTGAGATGTAAGGTTTCGTTAGTGATGCACGACAATGCCATGCTATGAAATTAGCTGATAAATAGTGGTCAGTTATAATTAATTGAAAGACTGAGGACTTAAAAAAATTCTGGTCTGGTTAACTTATCTGAAATTAAAAGAAATCAAGGAAATAGTTCAGTTCAATTTAACATTAAAGGGATGCTTTCTCCACATTTTTTATTCTTCTAATAACTATGGCACAGCCCTCTCTTTCCCAATGTTGCCTTGTTAGGAAATCAGAACTATCCCGAAACATGCCAATGTCAAGTCTAGGTAGATATAAAAAGTTTCAAGTTTTGATTGATTGTAGGTTGATCCGAAAGTCAACCTTATCAATATGGGAGAAGGATTGAAGTTAAACATGACTAAGCATATCTTTATATACATTTGTTGTTGGCCTAGGCATTAGTACGCTAGGTATAGAAAGGTTGAGTTTTTCTTATTCAATGTTATAAGGTGAGGTAATATGATGTAGTTGAATTCAATCTCTTGATTTGTTTGGTGAAGAATACGTTATCCCTGATACCATTTTATATGTTTATAATGTTGTTGTTGAGTAATATGGTAAATCTTCTTTGCATGGTACGGATACTTGAAATCAAAAGTTTTTGAAAATTTCGAAGGAAGAATACTGTGGTGTAGGGGAGGACATACCCTTTGGTGGAGTGGATTGTTGAGAAGGCTTAAAGTGTCTAATTCTCCAAGAATGCTGAGTCTCATAGTGATCACCCAAATGATGGGGTAAATTTTAATTTTGATGTTGATTTTATTCAAATGCGGGGCCCTTGTAATCATGGAATGGTGGTTGCAAATTCTAGTTAGGATGTTTGGCTTGTATTTTCCAGCTGCTAGGAGGAAAGCTGTATGAAGCAAAGGCCCATGTCTTAAATGAGGGCATGCTTTTAGTTATGATTCAATGCTGCATCCTTAGTCTTATTGCTGTGGGTTATTTCAGGAATATCATCCATTTGGATGTTGGGAGGTAATGCTGGTATGCATATTGGAGGTTCTGTTTGTCATATTGTTCTTGTGTTTGTGTTTTTGTTTCTATGCACATTACTGAAATATCACATGGAGATTAATGTCGAAGGTAGCATTTGGCAAAACTTCGCTTGCTTTTGTTTTCACCTTTTTTTTTTTTGAAAGCAATCCGAAAGCACTAAAGATTTTACGAACAATTTGTTTAGTCTAATTCATTTTTCTTCTTGGGTTTTCAAAAGCAAAACCAGAAAACAAGAGCAATACCAAACAGGCCCATAGTAATTGTATTTGGATATTGCATTTAGGCTGGATGACTTAACTGACATGATGCTAATAAAATGACAAATACTTGCTAAAAAATGTAATGAAGAGGGATTATTTGCATGCCGGAGCACTTTTTTCCTTCTGCATCCTGGTATGTTTCTGACGTCATGTGGAAAGGTTCACTTTTTTCCCTGCATCCTTAACTGGTAACCATGCTTGCACAGGTGACATTGGAGACAATTAGCACCAGCATTTATTATGCACTGTATCTTATTATTGTTTGATAATTATATAATGCACGTGTTGAATAACCAGAAAACCTCTCTTTTGAGCTTTATGTCAAAGTGTATCAATTTTAAATTTTTTTGCTAAACTTTTTTAAGAAAATGTTTCCTGGATCTGCGTACATTTCTAGCATTTCATATTACAATGTGAAGCTTTAGGTCTGAAGAGAAAATGGTTCTTATGATGTAGCATTTGACAGTGTTGTTGATTGGAGCTTTGAATTCAGGAAAGTCATATTCTCCTCTTAAGTTGCAATACTTTTACAAGAAGTTTTCAACTTCGATATGACCTTGAATGTGGTAGTTGGGCAAGGTGTAGCTCATGGAATTACCCTATCCACTTTAGAGACTAATTGGACCATGGTTATCTGGAATTGCAATTTTTCTTCTTTTCTTATTAATGAATGTAATTTGTCATTCTCATTTTACTTCACCCCCTTTTCTCTTTTTTGGGGTGGGGGTGTTGTTTTCCTATTCCTCCCTCTTCCCTTTTTCATGTGCTTTGCAATTCATTTCTTTTGCATGCAATGTGTTTTGTTGTGAACAGATTTTATTTTTTGATTCTGATATGGGGGGTGAGCCCATGAATTTCCGTGACGTGTTTCTTCATAGTCAGGCTCTTGAAGGCATCACATTGTCCATGGTGAGTTTTTCCACATTTGCTTTTTTATGTTCAGTTTGACTTTTAGTTGAATGTAAAAATGGGTTTATGGAAGATGTGCCTATTTGATCTGGATCTAAAATAAATTAGAAGGGATTATTCAGATAGCTGTGCATGCTTGTGAGAAACTCATAAACTAGCTGAATATCTTAGTTGTCAGTAATATGGATTTTAGGTGTATCTTTTTGCTTCTTATGACCACTGTATGTTAACTTCTGAGTTAGATAACGTGTGCTCTTCTAATTACTTTCTTCATGGGTGAGGCAATATGTACGATCTTTAGAGTTTGACATTTGTATTGGTACGGTGGAATTGGAGTTGGAGTTTACATGTCATTTTTTTTGAAGATGTTCTTTGCTATCAATCTAGATAATACATGGATGCATGGAAACTAAAGCTCAACATGTGCAATGCATGTGCAGTCAAAATTACATGTGTGCTTTCTGTCAAAATGACTGGCAGAACACTCCATCGCTGAGTTGGTTTGTTCGAAGAAAGTGGTCTCTGTCAACCCATTTGTCATAGCTGAATTTTTCTTAGATAAGAGAGTTGAAATCTACCAAGAAGTTGCATCATTTTTTGTCTGATAATAGAAGTATTGTTATAACTTAAGGAGTTATGCTATATTCAGGATGGTTGGATGCAAGTTTTAGTTCCCATCATCCATTTTGGTGCTGTAATCTTGTATAAAAGAAAAGGTTCTTTAGTGATCAGGATTAAAGATGAGAGAGGGAAAGGCAATTGGGCACAGGTGAAAAGATTGAGCAGATTTGTGAAGCATATCTCCATATTCTGCAAATTAAAAAACTGAATTGATCCAATTTAATTGCCTAAATGGATTAAATTAGGACTTCCAATTCTTCTGTCTCTAATGAAGTCCCTATTAAGCACTTTTTTTTTTTTTTTTTTGATTGCACTAGGAAGCTTTAAGATGATAAATTTACAAAATATAGATAGAAGTGCCTCATTTACAGGTTATGGGACTTTTGCCTTGCTTATAATCTTTTTTTTTTTTAATAAAAAAAGAGAATTCACCTTATTAAATTTTAGTCTGGTCAGTTGTGCCAGGACACCCGCAGTGACAATTGCACCTGGAGGTTTAGAGCCATTTGGAATCCAGTAATTGAGATAGTAGATGGTTTTGCTTTAGTTTTGTCAGATCCATTTTGTTGCACTCATTTTTGATCGATCTTCTGTTTCTCACATAATGATCTACTTGCATGATATACTTTATAACCTAAAACAGTAATTGGGTACAGCATTTTTAAACTTCAAATGCTCTGTTTACCTTGATCGTATGGACTGGGTCATGCTAGCGGATTGTCGTAATCAATTGTTTGCTTCGTGGAAATGACAATTTTCAGTATTTTCTGAAGCAACAACCTTTAGTTGCTCTGATCGAAGCTTCATATATCTCTGATTACATTTCATGTTGGGGATTGTTCTTGCTGATCATGGAGGTTAGCCGCAGGTTAACTCTTTTCTATGACTCAGATTCTGGAAGCTCCGAATGAGGAAGAAGTTTCTCTGCTTTTGGAAATTTTTGGGTGAGTCTATCTGTCCATGTAGGCAATGATTAACATTATGCTTATACTTCATTGTATAAGTAATATTTATATTTTTTGGCAACCTATGTGATCCGAATGTTGTGTCAGCCAACAATTTCTAGATAATGGTAGACAGGAGTAGATTAGATGACCACACAATGTCAAAGATGTTGCTGTTAGAATGAGAAATCTGTTTATCATAGATGTTGCTATTAGAATGAGAAATCTGTTTATCATTTATATTTTGGACATGGTCTAGAAAATGCAGATTAAAAAACTTAACACAACTATTGATTCCTCTCGATATTTTTGGCATATTAGTTTTTAGGATGTATTGACTGCATACTTAGCTGTGTGCACTTAATATTGAGAAGTTATATAACCTTTGGTCCTCTTCAAGCTGTCATGTGTTATAACCATCACTTATAGTGTAATTTGAAAAACCTATCTCTGAGGCTCCAATGAGCGAAGCGAAATTTATGATTTGAACAGCAAGAATTATGTGGAGTCATGCTCAAAATTGTTGCCATCCTGTGTACACTATGAACACTCTTGAGATCTAGATTCGTAATATAAAGTATTCTTGGAACTTGACCTTTTCTTTTCATTTGAATTACCTTGTTTTGTATTTGTTTTCTTGTAATGCTTAAAACTTGAAAAGCATTTTACATTCACATCTATTAAAATCTTTCCACATCCCTGTCAATCTTGTCTGAATACCTGTGGCTATAAATAAAGTTTTCTTTCTCCTCTTGTAAATGGTGGTAACTTATTTCTTTCTATTGTTTTTTTTTTTTCTTTTTTTCTTTGTTTTAAGTTATATCCCTGCCCCTTCCCCTTTACTTTCAGAAATAGGGAAAGAATCGAAAATGATCTGTTTTATAGTGCATGAATTAATTATACTGATTTATGATGTGGGTACGAGGAATTTCATCACTTGTTATTTTTGTGTGCTAGCTACTTCTTTTGTTAATGAACAAAATAATAGTTCATAATATGTCTCCATTGGTGTGTGTCACTCCATTATGCATTATATATAGGGTTGAAATTGGGTTAGCCTGGCCCAAAAGAATTTGGGCTTTGGGCTAGATTTGAGCCTCTGAATATTTAGCAGGCTTTTGCTGGATCCCAACCTGAGCTCGAAGCCCACATGGGCCTAGCCTGGTCGTGCCCAATTAGGCTAAAAAGTTTGGCCTGGCCTGAATCTCAAACCTTTGCCTTTCGTCAAGAAAAAAATGAAGTGTCTGTTGCCGCTCCCATTGCATCTTGCACCTTCCTTCCCCCTAGGTCCATGCAAATGAGAGAGAGAGTGGGGTGGAGGGAGGAGAAAGAGAAAGATAGAGAAAGAGTCAGGAGAAGTGAGAGAGAGAGATGGAGAGATAGAGAAAGAGTCAGGAGAAAGATAGATAAAGAGTCAGGAGAAGAGAGAGAGACGGAGAGATTGAGAGGGATAGAGGGAGAGATGGGGGTGCTAGGGTAGGGAGATGGGGTGCTAGGAGGGGGGAGAGATTGGGAAGGGGTGCATTGGGAGGGAGGAAAGGGAGGAAGAGAATAGGGAAATTGGGAAGGGGTGCTAGTGGGGAGAGATTGGGAGACAGAGGGATGTTGGGAGGGAGGGGCAGAGAGAACAAAAGAAGAGAGAAATGTGTGGAAGGGTTGGTGGGGGCTTAAGGGGTTAGGAGGCAGGCTTTTTCAAGTCAAGCCCCAAGTTGGGCTTCGAACCAAGCATGGCTTGGCCTATTTTTTATTTGGGCTCTATAACCCAAGCCCAAACACAACTTGATCCCACTTGGGCACAAGCTTAGAGCTCGACTTGAAATTTGTTGGCCCAACAATCTTTGGGCAATCGTAGGCCCATTTCCAGCCCTAATTATGTGTGGATCTTGAAAACTATTGTTTATTTATTAGTTTTGATTTTTGTCTTTGCAATTCATTGCCGTATCCCTTTTTCTCATTTTGTGTGCAAATGATAGGACTAAAATTTCCTTTAGGATATATACCCATCTACATTGTTTTAATTATTTTATTCCATAATGTTGGAACCATATTTTTGAATTTTTATCACATCTTAAGATGAAGATTGATGCTAATAAGCAACCTTTGCTATTTCTGAAAAATAATGCAATGCACAAGCATAGTCAATTTTTTTAAATCATTTTATTATAGAAGTTAAGTTGACTACCATCCAAAGTTTAGTACTTAGGTTTGGCAACGACTTTATTACCTATTTTATAGTAGTCATATTGTTTTGACTTTCGACATAATATTCAATGTTACAATGCAACCATTCTGAGGTTTGGAGGAACCCCAAATACTCCAACTGTTAGCCAAAAGTTGTCCAAAACTGCAGGCCCTGCATTTTCTCTGATGTCTGTCATTTTGGTTTGATTATTTGCATTCTAAGTCTTTTGGTTGATTACTTGCAGACTCTGTTTTACAGGAGGGAAGGAAGTCCATAATGCAATTATAAGTAGCATACAGGATCTGGCAAAAGCATTCTCAAATTATCAAGATGAAGTATTGGTATATCTCTTACCTAATTATTTCCTTTTTATCATTCATGTTCGTGCTTATGTACATTTGTATGCATGCATGTATACACCGACATACATATGCACATATGTATGTATGTAATACAACCGCTTGGAACTCAAACCTATATGCTGATGCTTATAATTTCGATAGTCATACAAGTGATTGGAGATATTTTAAAAAGTATTTGGTGCTCATTTTGGTCAACTCTACCTTATCTTTTTTTTTTGACACATTTGGAATGTTCCATTTCTGAATAAAAGAATTATGTTCAAGTAGTGTTTAGTTAATTATGCATTTATTAATATTTGATTGATTGGTCTAAAAATAAGATTTGTTTAAGTCACTTTGTTTCTTTTTGTCCAAGCCATTTCTTTTTTTTGCCCAAGTCACTTCATCTTTTCTTTGTGAATATCCTGAATATCGCCATTTAAATTGCTGAAATGAAAAAATTGGGTGCTATCTTATTATTGGCTCAGTTCATTGGCTGGAGATAAGTGGACTTGAACTGCTGATATCCGCCGTAGGGTAAACCACTTCGTTTTAGGCTGCCTTGACTGAGAATGGGAATAATAACATGCAACCAATATTTTTAGCTACGACCAATGAAGGCAACATGATGTATTTTCTGATAAAGGATTGGGTTATTAATATTGAACCTCTTATTGCTTGAGCAAATATAATGCTATCTGAAGTTTTTGATATTGCTATCCATTTTTTTTTCCTCTTTTTTCCTCATTTTTTCTCCTTTTCTTTTGGTATTTAGGTATGTGCCTATGTATGAACATGCATACATAATACCTATTAATGTATGTACCTAGTATCTACTAACATACACACACATGTATCTACTAACATACATACACATGTATCTACTAACGTACATACACATGTATCTACCAGTGTACCTACCAACATGCCTACCTATTTATGTTACTTTGTACCTGGTTGCATACATACATATTAATGTGGGGGTTTTACATCATTTAAAATCCTTTGTGCATCAACCATCATACAAAACCATGGTTTCAAATCTCAGCGGGCATCCCAAGTGTTGGAATGGGACTATACTGCTATCATCCCAACGTTCCAATTGGCGCATCTTGGGTTGTTTTCCGTTCGAAGTGTCGGAATGGACGGGGGTCACTAGTGTGTTCAGTTCCATGAAAAAATCAAGACGGTCCTGTCTTATGAGATTAGATTTAAAATCTTGTGCAAAATCATAGTTATTAATTTGTGGTACTAAGACAAAAATACCTTCTACTAGCATCTTGAAATAAATATAGTTAAAATTATTTTAGAGGTTTCACATTATTTTAAATCGTCATACAAAACCATGGTTACTAATTTATTGTATGGTTATTATTGCTTTAGCTAACATGAGAAGACAAAACTTTGACAAATGGACCAGTCTGTGCTTGTCCATGTCGAGCCCAATATGCATGATATAGGGCCATGCACCCCTATCTACTGTGTCTATCTTGCCAGCATGTTCCATGTTGTATAGCTCGGACTGGCACAGCAGGATGCTTCGATCCACATATTCTACAAATTCCCTCACATTCATACCTTGCTTTATGCCTTTTTTCTTTTTGAAAAAACAATATAAAACCTCCATGTTCTGTTTTCTATATAAATACTGTAGTTGTTGTTTCTGCAGGTTACAGTGGACAAATTATCTTTAGATGAAATGCTAATATGGTTCTTATTTTTCATTGTTGGCATGATAACTGACGCCTTTTGCCTCCTAAAGAATTCTATTATGAGTTAGAGCTAAACCATGATCCTTTGTCTGTTAGTGTCTGTACAAGCAAGTATCATGGT
Organism: Metroxylon sagu; assembly: GCA_017589505.3. Lineage (NCBI taxonomy): Eukaryota > Viridiplantae > Streptophyta > Magnoliopsida > Arecales > Arecaceae > Metroxylon > Metroxylon sagu. The sequence goes on from JACVBY030000328.1 coordinate 170,006, forward strand.
CAAATAGATGCTTTATCTCATTTGAAAACTTCTTTTTATGTTTAGCTTGTGTTCCAGTGATGGTCCTTTCATTTAATGCTATTTGTAGTTTTAGTGACTTTTAGTAATGATGCATTCACATTGATGATTTGATAAATATTGATTTTCTTTTATGATTTCTTTGTTTCTAGAGATATTGCACAAGTTGCTGCTTTGCTTTAAGGTGGACAAATTTGCAAGCATTTATGTAGTGATACAATTGTATGTTTATTGTGATATGATTATGTTTCCAGGTAAAACGGGAGGAACTGCTTCAGTTTGCACAGTGTGCTATTTCAGGACTTAAAGTAAACGCTGAACAATCAAGGTCATCAAACAAATTTTGTTTTGTGGTGCTGTTATCTTTTTTCTTGGCTTATCCACCTGTTTCATTTATGTGGTGTGAAGGAAACAAAATCCAAAATCCTTAAGAACAAGACCAATGATTAGATGCCTAGTGCTTTAGCCATATAATGCCTACTTTGCGATTCTGTCTGGAGTTGCAGTCCCTGGTTGTTCCTTTGAATTGTAAATGTTGTGTTTTATCTTTTTTTCCCCTTCCCCAAGTTTTTATACATTTGCTGAAGAAAATTGCTGAGGTCGATGTTAGGGAGTCCAGACTATCAGAACTGAGTATGTATTTGTTACCTGCATGCTTTTCTTTGTGTTTTTGACATTGCATCATTATACATTTGGATACTGTTTATGGTTGAGCACCATTAAGTTGTGCTCAGTGGAAATTATTGAAGAATGTGTTGTTCTTCAAGATTTTGATACAACTGAGCCTTTTGAGGTGATCTTTCAATATAAGCAAAGTATGAATTTAATCATGTATAATGTATAGCTGGAAAGGTATTGATTATTCGTACATATATTGGAGTTTTTATATTGATTAGATAAATTTTCTCACTAGTTTTTGTGTGTTATATGTTTCTTCAAATTTCTTCACCGGCATATTAAACTAGACACCAAATAGGTGCTCCCCATAACATGGGAATATATCAAGAACCATGTCAGGGGAAAAGAAATGATTGTAGGTTTATATGGGATCTATTTCAATTTTTCTTTTTTTTAACATCATTTTCCTACCCTGATTAGAAAGTGTGAGAACTTGTTGTCTTGCTATGATAGACTGACTGAACCATATATATTTGATTACAGACTAGATGCTGAAGCCTCAAAGCTGCAGAAAAGAATAGGCAGAGCGGAAGCATTGCAAGCTCCGTCGGCTGAGGATCATGATAAAGCATCATCTGAAAAGACATCTCATGTTACTGTGGAGGTATGCCTAATGTGAAAAGTTGGCTCTTTCTATTTAATTTGTTTTGGCTGAAGAGAAAAGTTGGCTCTTTCAACATTCCAGTGATGTAGAATGTTGATGGAATGCTGGCAAATCAAAAATAATTAATTGGGAAATGAAATTAGTTTTTTTTTTTTTAAACAACAATTTTTGCATGTTAAAAAAAAAAATATGACTCAAAACCAAGCTATATCGAGAAAAAGGATTCATGTAGCCAACTTCAACTAGTTTGGAATTAAGGCTTTATTGTTGTTGTTGATGTTTTGAACAATCATTTTTGTAATGGCCATGTCCTTTTAGGATGTAGGCTATTTGCTTTTCAGTTATAATACTTAATCCAATAGTGAGACTCCTTTGAACATCATATCTTTTTGTATGAATTTTTTTCCTGATATCTAGTCTACTTTATCTTATTTATGAAATATGTAGGACAATTAGAAGCATCATTATTATGTTTTATTCATGCATAAGTTTATTGAAATTAATTTGTAATACAATTATATGGCAACTGAAATTTATTTAGTTAGATATTCACGCTTCCCTATTGCATCCACTATTTTGTCATGTTTTAATTTACTAGAAGTTCTCAGGTCATGCTATATGGATTGGTTTTGAATATAAGATATTACGATGGCCCCACATGATACATTTCTTGAGGGACTAGTAAATGATGAGAAATCATGTGACATACTTGCGTCATTCCCACTGAATTTTATGAGCACCCACGAGTCCAATTTTTTGTTTCCCTCAACCACCGTGCTGCTTCTGTTCTGTCACTCCCATCTGCCTTTCCAGTCATGCATGAGTGTGCAAACTTCTGATCATTACTTACATTATCAGTCCTGATGAATTTGCTTATGTGGCTCTGCCATGGTTTTCCAGAGTATAGTAGATACATGTAGTTTGTTCTTTTATGCATAGTTTATACTTCCATTAGAAGCTTCTGCAGAAGTTTGAAGTTTATCGTAATGGCAAATGAATAATCACTTGTCATGTTTTTCATGATACCCACTGTTGGCATTTGTCTTCCATTCCCACAAAATTATGTTGTCCGCTTATTTGATGACTGCTTTTGCAGTAGTGGTTTGGATTTCTTTTTCTTGAATATATACTTTGTCATGGCATTTACAGGATTGTTCAGGTGATTCATTTTTCATACATTCCCACTGTAAAATTCCCATGATGCTTTTATGGATTGGTTTCTAAACTAATTGTTGATCAATGAAGCACAAATTAGCACCGTTGAGACATTATGTAAGTTGTAATTCAAGCTATTGTGACAATAAGTAATATTCTCTTTGACAATAGTAAACAGTCTAAGTAATAAAGACGTGTTGTGGTATGGATTAATCAACTTCCAAAGGAAGTGGATGCAAATAAGATTAGTGTTCCAAGTTGATGATGTTGAGGTGCATGCATAGCAAGATTGCAAAGACGTGGCTAAACATTGGTGCAGTGGGCTTTATGGAGCATAATAGCTGTGCTTTAAACTTGATCAGTCACTTAATTGTAGGAAAATTATGAGGATAAGGATATTGCTTTTATTGGAAGAAATGGCTTAGTGAGTTTAAAAAAGCTGGTCTCAGATATTTGAAGTGCGCTTTGCTGGTATTGGGGCTTGGTCAGTGAAGAATATTTGGTTTATTCTATTGAGAGTTTAAGTTGTAAATAATAGATTTGCGTTGCCATCTAGATTGTTTAAACCATCAGTTCATTGAAATTTGCCATGCCTTTTTGTGTCATACATTTATTGCAGTGTTGAAATATTACCGTCTTAGTTTATGTTGACTGTTGCCATTAAGTTGCTTGGATTTTTTATGAGCTATTCATGTTCAAGCTTGTGATTTGATTTTGTAGGCTCTAAAAGAAGCACTGGCAGAAGTTCGCTTTTGCTCTAGACTGGAAGCGCTCTTACTAAAGAAGAAATCCATAAACAGTGGAGATTCGCTAGAAATTCGTTCTCAAAAGGCATGCTCATGACTTCTGTTTCTATGTTTGATTGTTGAAATTGAATTATGGAAAACTGTGTACCTTTTATGTGTTGATGCTAATTTCCAATATTTAAGCGCAGTATAACATGCTTTTGCCTTGCAGTTTGGCAACCCATGCTAGTTTTATGATGTAATGGTGTATGGAATCTGTAAAAAAAAAAAAAAGAATTTTTGAGAACCTTGCATTACAGTGATAGCCATGTCCTGATATTCTGCTGATCTCACTAGCTTTGCCTTGCATGGTTACGCATTTTGATATTTTCTACCGGGGCTTTCCACCAGTATAATGCTAAAGGTGGGAAGGCTAATGCACTGTTTTTTTTACCACCTTTTTAATTAAAGACTGGCCACGTAGGTTTCTTTGCAAACCAGGATTTTTGTTAAAATTTTGGCACCTTTGCGTTTCGCCTTTTTGGTTCCATGCAAACCATTCTTACACTGCTCTTTGGGCTTTTAACCTTCAATCATATTTGTGCCTTGTACTGAAAGCAGTGCTACTTGAGCACTTGGAATGGGTGCATGTGCCAGGGCATCAACCTCTGAAAAAAATATGACAAAGGGACATTTTCTTGCAATAAACTGAATAAATATATAATTATAAGAGTTTATTTATATGTCGGAAACAGACTAGTTAACTGCATATTCTGTTAACACATTTAAGCCTTGATATACATTTCAGTATGTGCTCATTTAAGCCTTAATATACATTTCAGTAGACGTGTCAAGGCTCTTGATATTAATAACATTTAGCAGCAGATATGGGTAGAAGTGTCATCACTTCAACAGTTGAACCTTCCAAAAAGAACTATTGCCAAGCTAACATTTGTGATGATACAAGCATTATATCCATTTATGTCTGTCCTACCATGTCCAAGTGCTTAAAAGGCCTGGTACTCTGAAATTTAAAATATTAAATGTTCAAGTAGCAATTGCTATAAGAATGCTCTAACTGTCATGAGGCATGTTGATGCTGAAGCTGATTTGTCATAATAAATGATCATTTTTTTTTTTTTTGTGCAGTAACTGTTCCTAGACAGATGCAGATTTTGATTTTATGAAACTTCTTTGGTTAATTTAATATGAATTAGACATGATATTTTCTTCCTGAATCTATCATTGCTACGACTAGATCTGTGTTCTTTAATTATAGATTCCAATTAGTGAAATACATTTTCTAATTTCCTTTTCCAATCTATTCGTGATCAAATGGCAGGTTGATAAGTTGAAGGTTCTAGAAGAATCTCTTGCAAACTCTTGTTCCAAGGCAGAAAAGCGAATACTAGATCAAAGGTCTTAAATAGTTATTTTATTCTTCCGATTATCTTTTGCAATCTATTGATTGAATGATGAGCTTGCATTTTCTTGGATGTTATCTTTATCATTGTTTCTTAATGGATACTTTGTGGATAGCATTCATATGATAAATGTAGTTGTTTGTCTTATGCATGGGAGATTACATTGGGATTCAGTCAAGGTGATTTCACTTATGGTATTTTGTTCGCTTATGGTATTTCAGAAATAGTTGTACCGAGACAAAAGTACAAGGCTTGGAATTTTTGTGAAATTTCTGTGTAGTCAATGATGCAACCATAATTAAGGAACAAAGGCTTTGCTAAATGAACTAAGCATACTGGTTTCATTATCTGAAGATGTACTGAGATGTTCCGGTCAGCAACTACAGAGGGTGAATGATGGGGGTGCATGCAATCATCAGATACTATTGCTATGCTACGTAGCATGATATAGTATATATTAGAGTGATCACGGACTTCTAAGGCTGTTAACTTGCCAAATCCAGTAAGTGCTATTATGGGAATATGTCTAGAGGAGGAAATGGTCTGCTGCTGTGCAAGATGGAAATTTCAGGCACATTTGATCTTGGTCTCCATTCAGTGGTGATAACTGATAACAAAAAAGCAGTCAGACCTGGCCATGAAAGCTAGTTCTTAAACGAGAGATGTCTATTCATAAAACCCATCTATAATTGACAATGGTATTAGGGCGTAACAACAAAAGATAATTGGGGTATGAAAGAAGGGCAGTGAAATCCTCTAAAGGACCATTCTTAGTAGATCGAGAAACAAGATCAAGATGCTGATGATTATTGTTATTGTGTGTGCGTGCATACACACATATATGTATACGCATGCACTGACACGCGCACATATATGTTTGCATGCATGCATGTGTGTACACGCACATGTATATGCCTGTACGTATTTGTGTATGTACACACATGCATGCATGCATACACATATATACATACATCCAGAAGGAGATTGTTGAATTTAAGGATGAGAAGAATCATATTGTTATGGATGACTTGTGTTATTCCTCCATTCTTTTGTTGGGATAACCTAGCAGACTTTGGTTTTTCCTCTTTGGCTTCACTCTTATTAGATTAATGAAATCATGCACTTAGATCTTGGTTACCTGAAGTAAAAGCAAGTACTGGCCAGATTTTGAGTGTGTGTATGCGGAAGCAGATCTCTCAAAAGAAAATTAGAATAAGTATATGGTTAGGAAGTGGGTGCAGGGGCTGGGTTTTCTTAGACATTCTAAAGTGGTCCATCACTACTAGAAGTTTTCTGTTATTAAGTTATACAACACAAATTACACAAAATGATTATGGGGAATTAAGATATTATAACATCTGAGTCTGATCACATATGGTTTCATCTTCTAAGTTTAAATCCAACATTGGGTTCATATCCATCCAAGATATGTAGTTACTAATAAGAGAACCGAATTATGAGATGCTATTTCACCCATAACTCTTTTTTTTTTTTGTGTATATACCTTGAACTTCTTGTGCCTTATCACCAACATTTTGCAGCTTTTTCCCAAAATTTAAGAAGGTACTTATCCTCCTAAACAATAGTCTGTTTCTTTCTTCTCAGTTTCTGTAGATATACAATCTAATTATAAGTTTTTGTCTCATTCATTATGGGCTGATGGGACTGATAACCTACTAAATGATGAAAACTGAGTATCTCTTGAAGTCCTTGGTTCATATCTCAGTGAAGGGGAAGTTATCTGTCAGTTCTTAAATCATGCTAACCAAGTGCATTGTTGGTGAGAGAGAGCTTTGTCATAGTCTAGCCAGACTTACATTCTTGGCTGAGAGAGAACCAAGCAACTGTTTGAACTCTTGGCAGGGAAGCATCATCTGTCCTCTGGCAGTCATCTTCACTCCGAGACACCTATGACCTATCTTCCATAAGTGAGAAAGCTGAGTGCAATCCAACATCACAACTCTCCAAAAATAATGTGAAACAAAGTGAATATGGAGTGGCCTAATATTTGACAATCTCGAAGTCATTAAACTTCTGTTAGTCCAAGCAAATTGATGGGAGTGTTTTATCATTCGTCACCAGAACCATACACAGATGATCAGAATGATTCTTTGTCAAGCAACCTTGTACTGCATTGTATATTGCATACCGAACATTTTTGCAAACTTAAATTAGTTATAATCAATCTTAGCATCTGGCCATAAGATTAAGATGCTCCTTTGTCATTTCCTCTTGTTGCACATGTTTTCAAATGAAAAGGTTTTTTTTTCTTTTTTTTTTTTTTGATAGTAAGCTGCCCCAAGTTCTAAGTCAACTTATTGTGCATACAAATGCCCACTAACTTCAAAGAAATATCTGTCAAGGAAATGTATGCGCTGGGAAATCAAGATGATTATCAAGGACTGGATTGCTGGTCTGTGCTGACTGCTGACTGTCTTGCCATGGTAGGACAGTATTGGCACTAAGCATGCATGTATGCCAAGATACCTTGCATATCACAAGGTGTCAGTCCAGTCTGGTCTGCATGGGTTGAAATGGGTAACCAAGCTTCTTTTTTTACCTGAAATGCTCACATGGAGACATTGTATGATATTCCACCTGCGTTTTATCATGTCAGTGACCACCTTTTGTATGGGACGGGTAATTGACATGGAGATAAACAATATCATCATCTGTGTGGCTGTTTCGGTTAAAATTCTGTTGTTCATCAAGGAGATGCTTTGTGTGTATCATAATCACTGCAAATATGTTGTTTTCACCTTCCCTGACCCACTAGTTTCTAAAATGTCTTGAATTTTACCAATCATGAGTTATTTCTTGGTATTACTAACGTGTAAAATGTTCTAATACAAGTTCTTCATTATAGTAATGCATTCTGTTCTTTTTTCTGAACCTTGTCGCTCTTTTAAAATTCTTGAATTACTATATCACGCTACATAAAGGGATCATGAATTCATTAATGCTTTTGTCTTTATTTAAATCAGGCATCAGAAAGAGGAGGCTCTCAACTTTCGGGTGGCCAAAGCCAAAGAAGTTAGTGAGATAGAGAAGGTAAATTTCTGGTAGGATAGTCGAGACTTGTTTACATGTGAACCTGCCTAGTATCATTAATAACTTTTGTCATTCGGATCAGGAATTGGCCACTGAGATTGCTGGGCTGGAGAAGCAAAGAGATGAGCTAGACGCTGCATTGAAGAAAGTATGGAGCCACACACACACACACACACACACACACACACACACACACACACACACACAATGAGAAGCACATACAAAAGAATGTGTTGTCACTTTTTTTTTGAAAGATTTTTTATGCTTCTGAGCATCGTCTTAGTTTTTTATTTTACCTCTTGGATGTGCTTTAATTGCTAGGTCAATCATAAATTGTTCCTCTAGTTTTGCACCATTAGAGATTGTTAAAGGTGAGGAATGCTGGGCAGTGTTCATGCTTTTATCTTACCAATTCACAGTTGTACCGAATAGGATATTGAACTCTTTTAATGTCCACAATGGCTTAAATATGAGGCATTCAAAGTGACGCTACTTCAGTTTTCCTTCTTCACAATTTTAGATTTGCTTATTGTCTGATAATATGTATGGAATCATCTTCCCTACTATAAGTGACGTTCTTATTCTTTGATGTATGTATGGAATCATCTTCCCTGCAATTTCAGGTCATATTTTAATTTATATGCAGCTTCTTATGGTTAATAAGGGTCAAAATTTTGATCACTTTCTTTTCCTGGTGTGTGCTCACCTTCTAGTTCTTCAATATTCTTTTTGAGGAGTGGCACAAGTTTGTCATACGTGGACCTTGTGGATCTCATTTATTTTCTTAGAAGTATCTGAAAAGCAGAATGTAACACCGTCATTCTTATCTTGAGGGAGAGAGAGTGTGATTGTGTATGTGTATGGTAATAACACGAGTAGTGACTTTGATATTTATATACATTTGGTCTTGCAACTTTGATAGTCTGTGTTTATATTCCTTGGAAGTCTAATTACTCAAATTAATTTTTATGGAGCTAGATTTGAATCCAGTATCTCAGAAATTTCATCAATTTTTTGTGCTATGAGTTTTGTGGTTTAAACTGGATAATGCAATGTAGGTTAATATTTCTTTGTCGGCTGCTGTTGCACGCCTTAACAAGACCAGGGAGGAGAGAGACCAGTTTGATGAAGCAAGCAGTCAGATTGTTGTACATTTGAAAGCCAAGGTTTCAAACTCCTCTCTCATCTCAGTTCTTTTCTCAACTTAGAAATTTCTGGGAAAACATGTTGAATCATATAATTTTAAAGATCTGAGTAATCTTCAAAGAGATCTGAGATTTGTGAGTCTTTAATGTTTCTATAAATTATAGGAGGATGAGCTTTCAAGATCTATTGCTTCGTGCAAAGTGGAATCTGATATTGTCCATACATGGATCAATTTCTTGGAGGATACCTGGCAGCTCCAGTCCTCTTATGCAGAACTGAAAGAGAAGCAGACAAAGTATGTTTGTGCTAATTTTAGGTCCACAACTATTTACATCTTCATCCATTAAGTGCTTTATATTATGGAAGGAGATAGGACTATCATGATTCAGATTTTTGATTTTCATTCTTGATTGCTGGTTGATCTCTGATAATTGATTATTTCTTTTCATGTATCTTTCCGTGAAGTGATGACTTGGAGAAATGTGGAAACTGTTTTCTGAAATTGATAAAGTACCACCTTTCTGCATGCAAAGTATTTCTCTTGCCACTCATTTACCTTGAAATTTTTGAATCTATAAATTTGACTGGAAGGTCATCCCTTCACGTCACCACTGATCTAATGTTCTTGTCATTATTTTCTCTGTTGGCTGTACTCTTTTTCTGACATAGGAAGAACTGAGGCCTTCTATAAATCGTATTAGGACGTTCGTGGAGAACTTGAAAAGATTCAATGAAAGGTAGTATGATTATCTATTTATCTTTTGGGATCTTTTTTTTAAAAAAAAGTGAAACTAATAACTTCACCATTGCTTAAGTGCTTTCTCTCATATATTTTTTGCAAGTCCGGAGATAACTGAGAGCACAGATATTGACATATCCAAAGAGTCTAACCCACGGAAATTTCTGGAAGAGGAATATTTGGAAGTTGAGACAAAGGTATGCATCTATCTGCTTTCTTATGTTAGAACATTAAATATAATGGTTGTTGAATGCTATGGCAATTTGTACTTAAAAACATTTCATGCTGAAATTTGTTCTTGACTATAGGCAAATGTGGTGCCAAAGATCTCTTTTTTTTGTCAAAATGTAGTCATACTAATGTAATATTATGTAGTGGGCTGTGTAGCTTGATATTAGGCCTTCTACCGTTTTCTAGACCCAACTATTGAACCATACTGGGTTAATTTTATCAATTAGATATGGGTCTGATATGTCTATTTGCATTTCTTCCTTTTCTGTCCATCTCCTGTCTTTTGAAAATAAAATAATTGCAGGACAGATGGTCATTGGTAAGAGTAATTGACAGAACAAAATATTATAGCTGCACACTGTGGTTTCTCTTGATGGAATATGGAATGCTTTTGTGATGCTCGATGGAAGACAGGTGGAAGAGGAGTAGTTTTAATCACATTTATTGGAACTGGACTGGGCATCCACCTGACCAAGAGACTGGGTCACCTGTCTGACAACCTAGTCAACCAGTTGAGGGGTGTGTTTGTGTATATTAATTTAGAATAACCAAAATGATTACAGATGAATTTGATATTATGTAAGAAAAATATGCAAATCTTGTTGGTAAAATTTTAAATACTAAAAGTTGAATGAATTTCTCTCATCACTATTCATTGATTGTCCCAAGTTGTACATAATAAAATTGTCATGCATGTCATTAGATATTGCAAATTATAGAAACTAGCAAATAATGACGATTGACGCCACATGATGCATCCGAAGGATATTGACATTATGCATAGCGTATCACACTTACAGGAAATAATTACAGAACAATGAGTAGTCGTCTGTGTAATTGGCCATCTGTCAACCTTACAAAATAATCTGGAAAAAAAAAAGAATTAGCCAAGCTGAATGAAAGAAAATCATCAAACAACATATGGATAATAGATATGGGGAATGAAAGAAAATCATCAAAGAACATATAGATAATAGATCTGAGGATAGTGAAAGGTGGTTGTCTCTGTGTGTTGGAAAAAGAGGGGTGGGGAGAGAGAGAGAGAGAGAGAGAGAGAGAGGAGGAGGATGGGTGTTGCTCGTCATCAGCACTGGTGGTCATCCTTGTCAGAGCCAGGGAGGAGGGGAATGGAAATATAGAATGCCAGAGAGAAGGATAAGGGATCAAGGATGATAGGAATAACTTCTATTTTTTTTTTTAAATATTAATGTATCAATTTTCTAAGTTCAAAATTTTAAGCTTAACAAGGTTTAGAAATTGAGGGCAAAAATTGTCTTCATGTGGTTTAAGAACTGGCTAAAAGCCTGTAAGTTACTTGGGTCGAGTCAGTCCAATTACATATCTGATCTTCTAGATGATTTTTTAAGCTTGAGTGCAGTTGTGGAGGCTTGATTTTGAGTCAGGTGCAGTACCCTAAAATTTTGATAAATTTTCTAGATTTAAATTTTATATGTGGATTGTCTGCCTTGTAAAAATTTTGACCAAGGTCTTTATCAAGCATAGAAACTCATGAGTGCATGTGGTCACATCCTGGAGTCTGTTCATTTCTCTCATTTCTTTGCTTATTTAAGGATCTTGATGAAGTTGCTGACAACTAGGTTATTTTTTTGTGATGTTGAATATTGCCATTGAGAACTAGGTTATATTTTGTGTGATGTTGAATATTGTCATTTCTCATGGCTTATTTTCTCAGATTGTAACTGCCTTCAGTGTGGTTGATCACATGAAGAAGCTGTTTTATGCTGATCAAGGGAACGCTTCAAGGTATTGCTTTCCATCATCTAAGCTCTCCCTGATGTGTTATGTTCTTGGCGTTATTCTTATCCATTACTTGTGGCCCATACCTGTTGTCATAAATTCTTTCTTTTTCCTAAACATTATGGAAATCATGACTATTGTTTATGCAGGAAAGATGATTCCGAGGTCAAAGAATTATTTGATTCTGTTGAGAAAATGAAAGGAGAATTTGAATCCATTGAGAGACCCATACTAGAGATTGAGATTCCTAAAGAAAAGTTGACACCATCTGAAGAGAGAGCACAAGAAGGTCCTTCTCATACGGCGCAGACAACTGATTCACCTAAATCCAAAGGAGTTGAGTCTCCCAAGTCAACCTCTAATTCACCTAAATCCAAAGCGGTTGAATCTCCCAAGTCATCTCAAGTGACCACTGAACAACACTTGGATCCAGAATCAGAACTGGCAAAATTGGAACTAGAAATTGGAAAAGTCAGCAAAGACTATTCAACAGATGAGATTGATGGCTGGGAGTTCGATGAGCTTGAACAGGAACTAAGAACAAGTATTTCAGAATCAAAAAAATAGGTCTAAATTGCATTCTCTCAAATAGCAGTCACTGAAGACCAATTCCATGCACATAACAGCGATCAAAATTTGGTGTGTACCTTTTCAAACATGAATTGAAACTATAGACAAATTGTAAATTACCTCTGGGGTGTATAATTTTTTATTTTTTTTTATTTTTCCCAACTTGTATTGTCTTTATCTGGATTATTTAGGCACTGCAACTGTGTTTTTTCACTATAACTACAGTTGCACTCTGTGCTTGCATTTATTGTAGACATTTTGTTGACCACATGTTTTAAGTACCTGTGCAAACAATGGGTGTCAAATTACCGATCGAGTTGCATTGAAGGATTTCTGGCCTCGTGGTGATGATCCCAGGTGGTGATGCCAAAATCCTATTGTCTCTAGTGGTGTGGAATATCGATCCCGATTGTCTTGTAGTGTGGAATTCAAACAATAGTCCACGGGTCATGGGAAGGTGTTCAGAGGGGAACTCACATGCTTTCGTCGCAGCTGTAGGAGCCATTAAAGAGGGGTTGGGTGGGTAGCCTCTGCGGATTGCAAACTGCAGCTCTTGCCATTTAATGCCAATGGTTAAAAAGCTTTGCTGGGAAATGACATCGCAGGGCGGGGGGCTCATCTCATGCTTTGATCTTTACTACCCGTAGTTGAACGGCCAATTTCACATGGATGACAGCGAGAGGCCCTAGTAGAATTAAAAGGTAAAAAGCCACATGAGCCATTCTACTTGCAAAAAAAGAAAAGTGTTTCGGACTGGGAGTTGTGGATTGGTCTTTGTCAGCGTCTAAAGCTGGGGCAGAGGGGGCCTCGAGCTTTGGAGGAGGGCATTCTTTTTAATGCGCTATGTGTTACCCACCTCCATATGTCGGGGGTTCTTTGGAGGGATGCCCCGAAACATAGGTAGGTAAAGCTGTAAAAAGCTTCGAATTTTTTACTAGAAGGCCTTGAAGGAGAGAGATCAAATAGAAGATCTACTTTGGCAGAACTTTTTCCTGTTATAAAAAAGAATGCACAGGTAAGAGAGCATGGCCCAGTCGATTGGATATGGAATTTCGTCATGACCTAGGCCGTAAATCGTTAGTTCATTGAAGATAACAAGTCGTGATGTGGTGGTAAACTTCGTATGGTAATTCCATCATTAGCCAAAGATGATAATAACTTGTACGCTTTGACAACCATGTGATGTGGCATGAATGGTTGCGATCAAATATCTCATTATTGTCAGGTGAAGGGAAGGGAAGGGAAGGTCCACAAAGTTATCAGGTTGCAGGGCCTTCAATCCAACAATGTTGGCCTTCAGCTGCTTCAATAATGGCAAGAACTGTGCCCGGAGTACGAGAGGCTAACCAGATGTCTTGCTGACCGGTTGAAAGGAACACGCCTCATATCTGATCTTGATCGGATGGCTGCTATAGAATTTGGCTGCATTGATGTCCCACTTGAGTTTAAAATAAAGTCCACGAAGGATCAAGGATGTGGTGGTCCCTGATGTTGTAGTTTAAAATAGCATGAGCTGTAACCCGGCTTTAACAATAGAGAGGAATTTGGGCAGTTGCTACCGAAGATGCCAGAACATTTAGTGTTCTATTATCATCATTAGTCACAGATAACGGGAGGGGAGGAGGTTTTTTTCATTTTTCATCTCATGATCAAGCTGCTATCTTCTTGCACTCTTTGCTCTCTCGGATCTGAGCCATCTGGCTGAGAAACCTTTGGAGGGTGGATTCTTTAAATTATTATTATTATTTTTTTTTTTTTTAAAAAAAAAAAAAATTATGAGGCAGAAGAAATAATTGTGGCTAGAAACAAACATGTCGCCAATTATTTACCATTTGCTTTGAAGGTTCATTCATTCTATCAGGGGCCACACACGCAATGTCACTGCGAGCCTTTTCAAGTTCGTTTCGATTTTCAGTAGTCCATGTTGTCCTCAAGCATTGAGTTCGCCAGTTGGCCTTTTTTTCGCTTAGCCGTGGGGATGTCACCATCTCCAGTAGTGTTTCTTTTGCATAGTACTCCTACGCTTCCACGTAAGTGATCGTATTTCACCTTGTCTTTGTTTTTACGCATCTAAACATGTTCATTGTGTCTCGTCGACTCTCATTGTTGTCCTCTTCGAAATTCTGAGGCTCAAACTACGAAACAATCAGGAAACAATGCCAATGAAAACACTATTAATAAATGAATATATTTAACTCGGAATGCAACATTTAGTGGAGGGAAAGGGAGACAAGTTTAAGAGAGAACAAAATATGGCTCATATGATAAGGGTAGGGACCCATAAGAAGGCTCCCCTTTATAATTCCCCGCAATTGTTTTCTTGGTTGACAGCCCCTTCATAATTCTTTCTTATTTGGCTCTATTCCTACTTTAAAGGATGCCCTCCTCCTCTCTCTCTCTCTCTCTTCTTTTCCAAGGTGACCAACACCCACTCCACAGCCACACCACCATCAAGCAAGAGCTGAGAAGATTGAGAGATTAAGAGAGGAGGAGCGAACAGTGAAAAGAGCTGCAATTGTTTGCTAGCCATTACAACCCTGCTGGCATGGCGAAGATTCTCCCTCCCTATGACCACCTAGTAGAAGAAGACTACATAGACATGGATATCAGCTCTGCCACCTTCTTGTACTACATATCTTCTCCTCCACATTCTCGAGAATTTGAATTCCAAATGTCTACCAACCCAAGAGATGGAGAAACCACCACCTCCCCTGCCGATGAGCTCTTCTACAAAGGAAAGCTACTCCCTCTACAGCTTCCTCCTCGCCTTCAAATGGTTCAGAAGCTCCTCCAGAGCTCCACCACCCCACCCCTTGGAAATTCTCCAGATGCCTTTGAAGAGAAGATGGCCACAACTCCCACCACCACCACCACCACCACCACCACCACCACCACCACCACTGCCACCACTAACATTGCCACAAGCACTCCGTTTGAGTCCTGCAGCGTCTCTCCAGCCACTTCTTCCTATGTTAGTGGAGAGCTGAATTCAGAGGACTACCTCTTCGAACGTTCTACCAGGCTTGTTCACTCAAATCCAAAGAAGTCTTGGTCCAAGAGGCTCAAGTCGATCAGGCAGTCATCTCTGGGTCTCAAGCTTTACCTCAAGTCTCTCTTCGCTAAATCAGGCTGCTCAGACGAGTCATGTGCGGTCCCTAGAGCTAAAGAATGCTCAAATGGCTACCTGAAGCCAGGGAAAAAGGACCCATTTGGCCGGATTCATAGCGAAAGATGCTTGGTGGCAGCCCGCGGTAGTGCAGCTACTCTCATGGGGAAGCCAAATGAAGAAGAGTTGGGCCATAGAAAGTCCTTCTCTGGTATCATCAAATGGAATTTGACGACCAAATCTTCGTCCGCATCTTCGTCATGCTCTTCCTCCTTTTCAAGCGCAAATTCAAGTGGATACTACCAGCCACAGATGCTAAGGAGGAGCAGCAGTGTGAATTCAGAGGTGGAGAGCTCGATCCAAGGGGCGATAGCCCACTGCAAGAAGTCCCAGCAGCTAGTTTGCGCGAGAAAGAGTGTAAGTGATGTCGGCTGTTATTCCGTCTGCTCATAGGATTGCTGCTGCAGCTTGTGAGAAACAAAGAGAGACCCGCTCTTAGGGGGGGGGGAATGATAAGAGGATTAGATCAGTACGTTGTGCATGTGATTCTTGTTAGTTTTCCTTTCGCTAGTTTTCTAGGATTTGATTTTTGCCGTAGGTTTGATGTCTGGGCTTGATCATGTATGCCAAGATGAAAAGCTTCATTCAAAACTATATATTTATATATATATATATATATATATATTTTTTTTTTTTTTGTAACAGCTCTTGAACGGAGACTTGTCCCAGTGGTTACACCCTTATATTTAGCAATCGAAGGTTGTGCGTTTCTCGCAAGGCAGTACTTTTGATTGCATTAGCTTCGACGCTGAAATCTTGGCAATCATGAGCAGCACAAATGAGAGACTGTTTCGCATTTAGATCTTGCTGCATCTTCCTCACTTCACTTTTAGTTTTTCCGCAATCATTGGCTATTCTAGAAAACTTAAATCATTTGCACCGTCTATAAAACATTTTCCTGAGTTAAACCTTGATAGATTTTATGCAAAGCACCCTGTCCTATACCTTAGGCACGAGACAACAAATTCCATGGCACTTTTGGACCCAAGGTTTTAAATCCCACAGCCCCAATGTTCTAGTTTCTTCGCCTTCTTATCTCATTTTATCCCAGTAGCCATCTGAGTCAAGCATTCGATCAACTTTCTTCTTTTCTTTATTTATTATTTATTTATTTCTCTTTTTCTATTTTTATTCTTCTTTTCTTTTTTCACCAACTTTATTTCTCTTCTTCCTTCTTTACCTCTTTTTCATTCCTTTTTCATTTCTCTTTCTTTCCCTTCTTCTTTCCATCCTTCGTTTTCCCTCTCTTGACCTTTTCTTTTTCTTTTCTTTTCTTTTTTTATTATTGCTCTCATTCCAGTCACATTTTTCTACATAAATGAGATAGGACAGCTAGAATGCCTTGTTTACACCAATCCAAACAACATAAAAGCCTTGATTAGCTGCAAAAGATTAACTAACTTGATTGCTAAGGCAAACTTAATTAGATTCCAATACAGAAGGGATTGTTTGGAGTGAAGATATTTTCATGCAAATTCCTAAATAAATTGGTCAGCATATGAAATTTTTATGTTTGAAGTGAAATAAATTATACCCTAAAATTTTATTTGCACTTAATTTTGAAAATATAAAATTAATAGGAGATAGTTGTTAATTTTTGATTCCTACGAACTTTTTATTCTCAAAAATAAAGAATTATCAACGATATTTAACCTCTCTGTTATGGTCCTAAAAGGTAAATCAAGACAAGCTAAACTTGGTTAATATTTGACATCCAACTTAGATGCAAGACAAGTCAAGGGGGAAGACATTTCCACTTCCAAGTGAGACAGTGATATTGCTTCCTGGACTGGATGAAGCAATCTGAACAAATTTGCTCGTCAACTGGTACAGGTCTGAAGTACAAGCTGGCGCCCTGCTTTTTAAATAATTTTTTTTGGTTTGCACACTTGAGGACAGATGCTCCTTTCCCAGGTTCAAGTTCCCAAGCCTCTCAGCTCAGTCAGGGAGACTCAATGTCTCTTCTGTTAATCGCGTGGATCAAATGCCACATGAAGATTTCACGTGGTGGGTCTGGTGATCACAGTTAAAACACAGGGCCATGGAAGGCAACCAGATTATCTTACCATTAATTTCACAACTTCCATGATCTCTTTCCGAACCAAACATGAATCTTTCGATTCATTTGGCTCTCACGCTCAATTATTTATTTTATGTTATGGGCATTCCCATATCTTCTTTTTTAATATAACGAGCTTATCTCCCTTTTCTGTTTATATCCAAAAACATCAAAACTGATACAAGACCAGAATATTAGGCATAACTAGTAAGAACAGTTCACATAGACCAAATTAAACAAGACACTTCAGTATATTAGGTTTCCGATCTTAAGAGGGTTAAATGCGTGCGGTTTTATTTTCTAGGAGCAAATATTTCTACATTTCGAACCCATGATATTTAGATCAGAATGAAGTAATTTTAATGTTGCACTAAGATCCATCCTTATGGCCCCAGATCAAATGCCACCCAAGATGGCAGTGCTATTTTTACAAAGAACACCTTTTTATGGTGAAAAAAAAGCAGTACTCTTCACAGCGGCAGTGAGCTTTCAGTTCCCTGCTTGAATAAAAGGTGGGGTGATTTGGTTGCTGAAATGAAAAAATAGATAATACTGAAAACTCTCTTTAGGTAAATGATCATCAAACAAGAATCATGCGATCCTGTCTGTCTTCTAGCGTAAATTGTTTCCACATTAAATCAAAGCATAGCATGTACTTCCTGTGCCAAATGCTTTTGTTGGGCACTATGGCAATTTGGATGAGCAAATTTGACTGAAAGAAATTCAAGATTTACCCAAAGACATTAATCTAACTTATAAATCTGTTATAGTTCCGCATTACTCAAATGAATTTTTGTAACTTGCTTCCTTCATAGGATTAGTTCCTTCAATAAAGAGAGAACAAAATTTGGATGGTGGTGCTAGCAAAAATATCAAATCATCTGATTACAACCTTTGGCATGGGATTAATTTTCTGGGACAGCCAATCCATGAGGCTACATCTTATCGATTATGGCACCGCAACATCCGACAGGACCATTAGACAACAAACTAATCCAACATTCAAATGAGAGTGAAAGACCACCTCTTTGTTCCACCAACAAACATGCCCTGAATGAAGATTTTGGCGAGTTCCAAAACAAAGAGACACTAGAGTAAAATCTGCTATGAGATGAGTTTGTCACGACATATTGGTGATGCTTTTTAGCTGTCAGATTTAAACAAGAAACTCTGGACTGTACCCCTGCCAGGAAATATCCTCCTTTTGATGCCTGGAATTTCAGTCTGCATAGACTGGCCAATTTTCCTTGGAAAGAGAAGGGCAAAGGAAACCAGGGTATAAATATATATATATATATATATATATATAAAAGATAAGACCTGCAGCCACCATGGTCTGAAGCTATCTGTAAATTTTCACAGTGGGCACCCTAATGATGATAGTCATTAGAGAAACAAACTTTAAGCACTTTTGCATTAAATAAGCATAACTGCATATCCCACTCAATAATAAAACATTCTTGATTATCAAACAAAGGACTGGCAGTCTTCAGCTGCAGAAAAATAAATCTTAAATTAAGTAGGCATGTCAGTAAAAGGTCTAACAAGTTTAAAGTTAAAAAGGAAGCAGCATAACTAACCCCACCAATCTTGTTAAGCATTTTGAGGTCTGATAAGCATGTAACAGGGACCTCGTTTCTCCACCCAACTTTCTCTGCCCTCCATAGGGCGGAGAGATGAGATTCTTCATTTATATATTTGGTGCAGCAGGCTGCAGGACATCGGCAGACATGCATTGTTTATCTTCTCCAAGAAAAAATGAAGGTGAATGGACTTATCTAAGTACATCTAATTTGGGACATATGATTATAATGTACTATGATTTAATATCTTATGTGTTGACCTGGATGTTTGATGCATCAAGTCGTTATGTTATCAATGTTGGATGGGAGAACCGTCATAAGAAAATCTTTCTACAATAGTTCTTTATGTACCAGATCCCACTAAAATGAGCCTTTTTGGTCCGATGAAATAGAGTGATATGACATACCGATCAAAAATAATAAAATGATTAATAGCTCTGCACTTAAGCTATTACAATACATAGACTCTAGATTTCGGTGTAGCAACATTTTCACACCATCAGGAACAGGGGAATCTATTAACTTAATTTTTTCGGTATCTAGGCCCCTTGTGAAGAAGAATTTTGATGATAATAATTTAATAGTCATGAATACAATAATTTAACAGCATTTCTTGTTCTGTAAATATCTCAAAACCTTTTTAAACAACAATAATAATAATAAAGTCTTAATCCCAAACTAATTAGGATTGATGTCAAAACCTTTTTAGCAACAATTATTTAATGTAATGATTTAAGTTTTACTTTGCTAGTAAATAATAAAATTTGACGTAACAATAACAATTCTGCAATTTGTTTATTTCTTAAATAATACCTTTTTTTTCCCTTAAGGTGATCTTAAGTTGGGCTTCTTAACATCTAATGTTCTACAGGATGCTTGATTACAGATATAGTTATATTCTTCACCCTTAACCTGAGTGACATAAAGTCACAGGTGATCATTAACAATGCTGATCACTTGCATATATACATATCTGGTAACCTGTTATAGGAAAAAAGCAAACCAATAACAAGCCCATTGTCATCTAACATCTCGTCAACAAGCACTAAATTGAAAAGCTTATACCAGCACGAGCACAAGTACATTATTTTTTTTCAATATTTTAATCCTTCACTCTAAAATGCATCTGAATCATGCAATTGTTAGTATATATATCTCGAGATTATCTGCAATTAATTCATCTTAGTTTTTCTTCCCATCTCAGGAGATAACAACAAATTACTCCTGAAAAATTTGCTGCTTCCACAATACTTATACATTCATGATATTTTGTCAAATGCTTCCTTCATAACAATGGCTGGAATAAGCAGCAAACAGAGCACCTAAATGACATCAAGAGATATATGCTGGCTTTTGGTTTTGTCCTTGCAGATACTTTTGGTTGCGAAACTTCTCCATTAAGCAACTTGTCTGACTGAACTTTATTGCAAAGCATTCCCCTTAGAAGAAGTGGCCATTCACATCGTAGGAAAAGAACAAGAAAGAACACGGCCTTGCAACCTTTCCTGTACACCACTTACTCATCTTTTCAAGTTCCACTTGATTAGTTTGCAGATAAAAGCTGCGGTCACACAGCATGTGATAGAGCTTTCAATATGCGCCATGATTTTTTTATATATATATTTTGATTGAAAAATGGAGAATTCAGGAACTTCCCCGTTATTTATTATAAAATAGTAGTAATATTTACAAAATTACATAAAAAAGGGAGGATAGTATAGAAGAAGAGGAGACAAGGAATAAGGATTAGAAAGAGGTAAGAAAATGAAGATAATATGCTCCATGATTTAACTGCACTATATTTATCAGTGACCGTAATTTATGCATACAACTGTTCCTGTAACC
The DNA here is from genome assembly GCA_017589505.3 of Metroxylon sagu. Taxonomy (NCBI): domain Eukaryota; kingdom Viridiplantae; phylum Streptophyta; class Magnoliopsida; order Arecales; family Arecaceae; genus Metroxylon; species Metroxylon sagu. The sequence continues at coordinate 190,758 of JACVBY030000328.1, forward strand.
TACCACTTTGATGAGTATAACAAGAGATCAAATTCTGATGTTTGAAATATTTTCTAGTAATTTCAGAAGGTCAATAATTGTGCGATAAATAACATAAGATGAGAATATCATTTATTTGAACAATAATAATTACAGATGATGTTTCGGAAGGTACTTTGGGTGCTAAAATATCCTCTAATTAGAAATTTGCTTGCTTTAAAATCTGACAGTATATCTTTGATGAATCATGAAGCTCATAATACATGAGAAATGGAGTCAGGGTTACAATGCATGTGCTCGAACTGAAAGAGTCATGTGCTGAAAGATTCTTTGAGATAACTGTGCACAGGATACCTTTTCCTTGTTAACTAATGATGATGCTGTCGTGGCTTCTGAATTCCTCATAACTTTACTTGTCAGGTGAACAGCAAAATTGAAAGCAGAATAATTCAGCAACGATGAGACTGCAGGCCTGGTGACAACCTACTGGAGATGTCCCATACACTTTGAAGAACCTAAAAGCTTACAGGAACAGATACAAGCAACAAAAACTGTACAAAACAGATGAAACAACAGCTGCATAACCTCCAGTAATGTGAGAGAAAGCTTACAGCAGCGGTGAAGCTGACTTCAATCTGATGATAATCTGCCATTAAAAGACTGACTCATGTAAGGAACTTTCTGGCAATATTTGACTTTGATTTCACAAAGTACACCTACCTTTATCTTCACATTTTCACCTTTATAATCAGATAATCCTTTTCCCCTAACAGGTTCTTTTCCAGCCCACCACAGATGCATGCCATAATGGAGCTCACTATCTAGAAAATAGATGATACCTAGACAATTTTAAACAAATGATGGTTTTCTGTATGATATTATCAGGCAACATAACAGCAGTATAAAAATATAATCTTCAATGCACCTCAAATTAACAACCAGCAGTTAGTCTATAGACAGGAAACTTAAGGTTATAAAGAATGATAAATAAGTACAGGTAAAGGAATTAAAGTTTATGAAAACGCAGATATGTCTGCAAGATTATGAAAACAATGCATGGAAAAGGAATTCTTAGACCGAAGGAGAAGTCAGTCTTTAATTTCTTCCAACAGCTACCCACACATGGATGCAGGCACGCACTCACATATAGAAAGCAAGAGAAGAAGATTTAAATTCGGTTACAGAACATTTAGTTTTGAATTGGCCCATACTCAGACCTTTGAATTGGCCTGTTCAATATTTTGTTACAATCAAAACTCAATACAATTCTCTTTTATTGACTCTGATAATAGTTGTAAATGCTCAAATGCACAAAATCCTTCACATTTGTCATAATGATAGGCCACTAGAGTCCTGCAAATTGAAACTTTCTTACTGTGACACTAGGCCTGCCCATGGCCTCCAGTTAGTTATCGGAAGTTTGTTGGGTGCTGATACTTGGAAGTGGATCTCTTTAAAAAAAAGAAAAAAAAATAGGAAGCTGGCATGGGGATGAGTTTCTGAGAAGATTTAGAAGTAGGCGTGCCACCTTAAATGGAAGATTCCTACTACTAAGGTCTAAAAACCTTCAAAATTGGGAGGTTACAAGTAACTTCTCAAAGTTCCAGAGTTAGTCAAAAAAAAAAAAAAAAGTCAAATTTATTGTTCAAGCAACTACAAGGGTTTCTACACACATGGCTTGCTCAATCTGCTTATTGGTGCTAAGTTCATCTTACAGGGCAACTATCCTGTATAAATGAAAAGATAAGAATTGCACCCAAGGCAGAAAGTTGGCATTTTCTTCTCCATCTTCACATTATTAAAGGTGAGAGTGTGTGGTCCCTGGTTAACAGGTCTCTTTCATGGAATAAGAAAATGGGAAACACAGCATGATCAAAAGGGAAGTTAATTATATAATGCCTATACTTGAGGGAAGAAATATAGAAAAATCTGATGAGCACTTCAATTTAAATCCATGATCAGTTTATCAGTAGAAACCACCTCTCACTTTGACCTTTTAGTCAGACTAGGATGATAGAAAATTTAAGCTGATCCAAGTCACTTCTAGCAAAATTGCTTGCTGGAAGTCCTAGCTGATTTCTAGCGTATATGATCTCAGTGGAGCAAGGAAGCTTTTAATTAACAAGAAATGTTGAAATTGATGCATGTATAAATTTCTCTGACATGGAATCTCTGAAAAACTTAAGGTCCATCCTTGTGGGCAAGGCAAGGAAGCTCATTAGCACAAAGATACTTGATGGCAAATGACACATGCTTCTAATAGCAACACATTGTTTTTTAAGCAACTGTCTTTTAAGGATAAAGATGTGCCAAACTCGAGGCCAAGGCTTCACTTTGGACCATATCCTAGTCTTACTCCCTAGCTTAAGCAGGTTGATGCTCCGTCTTTTGCATATGAAAAATGCGGAGGCCCAACATTCACCAATTGAATTAAACAATCATGAATCAGTTGTAAAAACCCCACTAATCTCAACAAACGGAAGTGTAAAGTAAGGAATGTGTCTCATTTGCTTCATCTCTGAGCTTTCTTATGCACCAAACCTTGGGAGTCCCGTGGAATGTATGATCTAAAATGCAAAATGCCATGGATTAATAAATGGATTCCAATGATAAGATTTCGTGACAGTTGATGGGTATGATACCTTTGTCTTAGTGATGCCTCTCAAAAGCGTGTCTTATGTTGGTTTGAAGTTGTGTTTCATAAATAATAATAAGTAAATTTTGATAAAATAGTAAAAGTGTGCTGAAGGTAGCAGAAAGCACTGATGGCACATATATGTAACAATTACCTATCAAAGGTTTTTGATGGCTCTACCTCATAACTAGTGGCCCTTATTAAAGAAGCTAAATGTGGGGATGTGATGTATAGTCATTAAAAAGTTCTAAGTAGAAGTTGGCCCCTAAGAAGCAGAACAGTATTATGTTTCTCGAAGAGAATTCACTCCTAATCCAACTAGCTTATTCATTGCATGTCCTGACTGCATGATTAGGTTTGGTTAACCCGTTTGAAGTGACTATATAAGAATCACATCAAAACTATTTAATTACAAGAATTATGGTGAAATGGACAGTTATTTTGGATGGCATGGTATCTTGTGACATGCGGTTCTTTCAAAAAAAAATTTGCTAGACTATGGAAAAATCCTTCAACAGGAGTATAATAATGGGAAGCATGGTGAGAGGATTAGGTAAAGGTTGGATTAATCAAAGCATCAAATTATAACGTATGTATAACATATGATATGTAGAGTATTGCTTGGCCTCCAAGTTCTCAACGAACAGCTCTTGCTTTAAACCCTATGAATGACTTGCTTAGGAGGTTGTATAAATACTATGTTATGACATCAAAATTGATGAGCTCTCCAAACTTCACATCATCATATAGGAAATAGTTTCTCTAATATTTCTTAAAAATCAATTTTCTCTTTTCAGTTATCATTGTGAGGTCATGCTACCCCTCTTTTGTCCCTCCAGACCATTAAGTTTGGTAAATATGCAAAATTTGTGCTAGACTTTACCTTGTCTTTTTATAATTCTAACACACACACACACACACATAAGAATTAAGAGAATCTCTTCTCATAATGTTATCAATCAGAAGGAAGTAGTGCTACTCCTTTTCTCCTCTTTCACAGTCCTTACTAGGTAAGCGTTTAGTAGTTTAAAAGTAACATAAAGAAAGAAAATATCTTACTAAACTATGAATGATAGCCTTTTCAAAGTAGGGTATCATATCCTCATCAGAGGCCTAAAAAGAAAAGCATCTACCATCATTATGATCCACCCTTCACTTACCAAGCCTCCAAAAATATATTTTTTTAAGAAAATAATCTTAACGGTTCTTCCTTCAGTAACTGAGGGTTGAAGAAGATCTTCGGTCGATTCCCTTATGCTACTTCCAAAGTGACTGAACTTCTTTAGGAACTATTGTTGTATGCAATGTTTGAGATACCGGACAGCTTACCTAGGCTGAGTACTTGCCAAGATTTTATGATTGAAGGTGACATCAAAAGGATCGAATTTCTCCATGTTGGGATTTGCAAAGTACAAGGTATCTGATAGCCTACTGTAGGCTGAGAACTTGCCAAGATATGCATCAGCGGAAGTTTAACTACTGAAAGTGATTTATGTTAAAAGCTTCAAAGGCTAAGGTGAAAACAGAAATAACAGTGAAGGCTTACAAACTTTTCAAACAGGTTTATGAGATCATCTCAAGCAATCAGGCATGTTTCCATCTTTCGAGGATAAATATTTGTGTTTTCCAGACATTCATAACGATTGATTCTTCCACCGGATAGGAATGTTCAAGGACTTATACAATGTATTAGATCCTCCTTGTTTCCTGTCATGCTAATGCTACCTGACAAAAAGTGTGTTACTTTTCCTCTTTGGTATCTTCCTTGATCTTTTTGCTACAATCTACTGCAAATTTTTACAAATTTGAAAAATTATCACACCTTTAACAACCAAAATGAGTAACATTTGACAGGAACAGCCTCAATACTCTCAAAGCAAGGTGTACCAAGTACCTAATTGATAACACCTGACCAATTATCTCTTCAGAAGCATCCAAAAAAATTGGAATGATACAGAGAACATTAGCATGGCTCCTGCGCAAGGATTACACGCACAAATCGAGATAACACCTGACCACTTATAAGTAGGTATTATTGCCATTGAATTTAATCAAGAATCCCTTATTGAAAAATTCATTTTAATTGACAGGACTAAGAAAATGGATAGTACTTGGACAACTTTGTATGTAGTATATAGAAGTACCAGAAAAGATCTGTGTCAGATTTAAATCAGTCAAATTTATCAACTAAGAACCCTTGACCTCCTTTTGGATGCTCTTAATATGGGCTCTGAGGGGATGCTCTTAATATGGGCTCTGAGTTTACAAGAACCTTCTGTACGGAACGTGGTCCAGGAACAAATTTCAAATGACTTCAATGAGTGCTTGTGAAACATCAAACCCAAGAAATGTAAACTGATATGCTGGTAGAGCTTCCTTTCAAACTGATGTACGTTGAATTGTCTTTTCTAATGCTAAACTTCAATGTTAAGGCTCAATGGACACATGAATTACATGACACCTCATGTTTTTCTTTGAAGAAGTACATGTCAATCTAGTAGTCTTACAAATTATGTTCTATTCCATCATCAAAGGATCACGCTTCAAGCTTGTTTAGATATTGATATAGCCATGCTTTCCTTTTGATCTTGGGTAGTGCTCTATCATATGGGCTTTTCTGATGAGATCTCTCCCTAGACATAACGGATCCTCACTTGTATACAAATTGATTTGCTCTTTGACAAAAAGTTTTCACACTGAAGCTCCATGGACGAAAAAGAAAAAGAAATAGTTTTGAAGTGGAATAATATCCAATCTTAGAAGCGTAAGCTTCAGCTTTCGACAAGATTCTCTCTATAGCTAGTGCAATATCTTGATAACTTTCTCAAACAGAATAAATAGTCATCCATCAATATCTTCTGGTAAACATCAAAAAGCAAGAAACTTTAAAGCATTCTAACTCAAGAAAACATACATAAAAACTCTTTTTTCAGTTACTCATAGACACCAGTATAACAGTTGAGGCAATTGATGAGTGAGGACTCGATCTAGGCTAACAGACCAAGGGGTCATAAAAGTTCCAAAAATTTAACATTGTTACCACCAATTGCTGACTGGATTTGAGGGGGGGAAAAGAAAAACCCATATAACATACTTGAAAATTCTTCTTGGACTGTAATCTGAAGAAAAGATGAGAGAAGAAGAGAAGAGGAAGAGTAGAGTGTAGGGCGCCTTGGACGAGAGAGTGGCGATATTGTGATGATGATCAAATGGCATGGGCACGCAAAGAAACAACCACCATTTTTCTTCTCCTCTCTCTCTCTCTCTCTCTCTATGTTCTTCAAAACCTTGGGGATTCAAGGGTTGGACCTGGTCCAGCTCAATGGCCTCATGAAAACCAATACATAAAAAGTCTCTACCTCTGGGTTGTTGTCATGGTGTACCTTATTTTTTGTTGCACATTTTGCCCCTCTAAAAGGATCCAGAATGGAAATTCCTCTAATCATTATATTGGACAAGTGATTTTCGACAATCCACAAGTAGTATGGCCTGCTTGAGAGACTCCCATCATTTTTCTGTTCATTTGCTTCTTTCTTTCCTTATTTATTTATTCTCAGGACCCAAACTGCTTTTATAAGCTTGACATTATCATGTCGATGAATTCCTTGCCCTCTCAACATGTTTGTATTTTTCAAATAATCTCGCTAGAAAAAATTAAAATCAGATCAAGCCTCTTTCATAGTTGAATGTATTTTTTGAAAGAAAGTAAATAGATATTTTGTCCAATGGTTAATTGTGCAAGGACTCTTTTGCTTCATTTCACAGGAGTATCATATCTGACAATCTGCACGATCGTGCTAATCCTGATAGCAATGAACATGAGGGCTATTGGTTCCTTGAATATTCTAAAACATATTATCATAAAATATTGAGTCTCTGAAAAAAAAAAGAAGACAAAAATATCAAAATCACTATAAAAATAGACAGTCTTCTAAGATAAAATATCATAAAATATGATTCTCTATAAACCAAGTTCAACCAAAAAAACTGATGGGATCTTTTTTTTTCTAAAATTCATTTTTTATGGCCTCTTAGTTTTTGATACAAAGATGCCTAAGAAGAATGTTTGAAATTTGGTTCAGGATTAATAATGTCAAATCTCCTCATAAAACTAATTGAATTTCAATTTTGCATGAAACCATTAGTAAAACTTGACAACCAAACATCCCTACATGAATAATTTTTTTTTCCTTTATTTTTTTAAGAACTAGGCCAGAAAGAATTCTAATCAAAAATCAGATGAAGACAATACCAATCACCAATGACTTAATCAACTACATATCTAACTAAAAATTCACTGTGAAACAATCTAGTCAACCACTTTTGGTAGTTCAACAATAGCGTACACAGAACTTTCTATCATTTAGTCCAAGAAGCAAAGCAATCTTCATGCATTTTCAATAACTACAAAAGAAAGAGAGATTCCCGGAGCACCATTCCACTCTCATCTGTGCACTTGATCAAACATGGGTGACCAGATATTTGGCTTATCTGAGAACAAGTGCTTCAATTAATGTATTCCAATACAACCACCAGAATTGTGTCAAGTGTGTTTTAAAATGGTTGAAAAATTGGATAATTATGTGCATATGAAGGTCTCTAAAGTTGCTTTTGCTAGAGTTCTATACATCAGGTGCTTGTGGTACCCTATACCGATGCTTTCAATTCTGTCATCTTACTTTCCAACAATTCTTTTTTGCTAAGAATCGTGCCGGATGTACAGTCTTCTTCTTACACAATGGAACAAGCAGGCATGAAAACATCAACATAAGAGTGTACTAAAATAAACACCACAGCTTTAGTATTTCTCCAACAAGAAAACCACAATCAGTAAATGATACGAGACATTATTAAGAACTCAACAATATTATTGCATAGAAGAGTAGACCCTAATTTCCCCAGAAATGAAATTCAAAGGGGACATTCACTTGACATGTAAGTACATGATATGAGAACAATATTTTGCTCATGAGCATCACCTTCAGCAGTGATTACAACATTTGTTTAAACAACTCAGTATAGAAAAGCACTATTATGGAAAAATAAAACGCAAGTCATGGCTAAAATAGAATAGAGGTTATTACAAGAAATTGAAAGGACAAAGGGGAAAAGGATTCAAGAAAATTATGTTACGACCATGAAATAATTTCAAGTCTTCTGCTGGTCCACGGTGATGGAACAATGAATATGAGACTTAATACATGGATGACATAACATTCAGAAATGGAAGGCTTGAATGACAGCCATACTTATTTAGAGTGCTTGAATGAAATAGTCTCTGACTCAACTATACTGCCAACAATCCAAAAATTATTGTTAAAGGAGTCTATTTATTAAACATTATGTCCTTGTAGTGTATGCGTTGTAGAAATTGCACACATGTTACATAAGTTGAAAAAGAATTGAACAAATATTATGAGATAAAATTTGAGGGGGGAAAAAGAGAAAAATCTAAACCCACATGCACAACACATGATATAATAGTAATCCACTAAGGATATGAATTATTTTAACAGATTGATTGTTTGTTTTATTTTATACCACAATAACCAAATTACAGAAAGCATAGGGGCACTCAAATATAGAAATGCGACAAGAAACAAGTGTAAAAGGTGTGCATCAATATAACTGTATATGTAGTCTGTGCCTTTACTCACATCTTTGGTTGCAGCAGATTGCAATGCTATTAGAGTAACTGTAACACTATGATAATCCATCAAGTTCTTACATGACGAATCAGGTAATTTATCCTGCCATGATGCAAACAAAATTTCTCTAAGTCTACAGAATCAATTTGCACTGTCCAATAAAGTGTGAGCATGCAATAAATCTATAAATAATAAATTTGCCAGTTCAAGAATGTCAAGCATCAACTTTAATTAAAATCGGCAAGCATCACATGCTATTTAAATCCCTGAGTTTGTGAGGGGAAAAAAACAGAGAGATTTCATGGTATGCAGTGGGATGGAGTCAATTAGATGAATTACGCTCTTTGGAAATCCCCAAAGCCTAACTTGCATGAGCCTCCTTGAGTGATGGACCCCTTGTAGCCTTACCCATGAGACTTGCAACATTCTTGCAGAGCCTTGCCTTGAAGTGTGAGGCATCAAAGATACTTTTTAAATGAAGTTGGAAGTGTCTCTTGAAATAAGCTATATAAAATGCACACAGTACATACCTTCAATCAAGAAACAGCAGCAGATATGGCCCTTCCAGGTGCTTGAAGAGCCTTGTTATATACCTAGAAAGATTATTTGTACAAATAGTATTAAATCAATTGTAAATGAAGGATGGGAAGAGAAAAGCATCTATATGCAACTGACCTGCAAATATGGTAGACCAATAAACCTTGGCAAAAGTTTGTTTGGATCAGTTTCTGAAGAAACTTGCGATGTCGGATCCTAAAACTCACACCACCATGATAAGCATCCATTTCAGAAGCGTTATAGACTGCCAATACTAAAAAGTGCATCACAAAATGAAATAGCTCAGATACCGGATATAGAGGGGTCCTCCTAGAGGCATAAAGAATTATATGTAAGTATAAGTAAAAGAATGCCAACATATGAAACATTGATTGAAATAAGATGTAGTCATACATGATGATCGAAATGCAAATAAATCAGCAGGTGATGAGCTAATAGCAATGGCTAGAATAATTTACATAGAAAATGTTCGCCGATACTAAATTATAACCAAACTGCTAGAGACAATATTTACCAAGTCTAGCAAGCAAATTCAATGCCAGACAGTGGATGTGAAAGGAAAATTCTGGAAAACAAAATGACCAACAAGCTATTGACAGAGGATTTGACATCTTTATGTGTGTTCATTTTGGGTGTCAGCCCATGTACCATGTTTATCGATGCACCCTTCTCTGTTCTCAAAGAAAGCTAGATTTCAGTTTCAGAAAGCATGTAAGTGTTATTTGAGAATTAATTGTTTTAAATATTAACCAGATTAGCTTTCATGGCCTAAGATCAATTTTTTACTGTTCTTTGCAAGCCTAAGATCAATTTTTTTAAACAAAAAAAATGCAAGACCAGAAGATACAACTCACATTTATAAGCATCTTACAGTAACCACAGCAACAAACACCCAACCCCTCTTCTTGCCAAAATTACAGTTTCTAGCTTCCGTTTCTTCGTCCCAAATCATCATGCGTCTCAAGATTGTGTTGTGAACAGATCAATTTTAATTTGTACTGCACTTCCAAAAAAAACATACAGTAAATGAAATCATGTTATCTTAACATCTAACAAACAATAAATTAAATTGTATGACAACTCCAACAAACTTTCCTCTTACATTTTCTTTGAAGGCTTTCTCATCTTTATTAAAAAGAAAGGTGATATATTGTTGACACAAACCATGTGACTGATGAATCCTTCTACTGTTTAGTATGAGATTGTTGGTTGATCATAGTATTGTTTTCATGATTGAACAAGATCATGTAAAGAAAAAACATTAGCATAGTAAAACCAATATTGAGCCAAAAAAAAAGAGAGAGAAAAAAATATTAGGCAAAATTATATAGTTTACTGACAAGTGTTCCAAGATGGGGCTCCAAAATAGACACCACCAACTCCGAGCCAATCTGCAACTGGGGCTGCAATCTAGGCCAAGGAGATCTGACTACACTCCTGCAACTTCTCATTTATTTCCACTGCCACAGAATCCCAATAAGACTCTGAAATTATCTCCTCATTAATCAACATTAGCCCTGAATCATCCGATACTATCTTTTGGGCTTGCCTCTCCACATGGTACAGATCAACTTCAATAATGTCAGAGAGATCAATTAGAGACGCACGACCAGATTTCTTGATTTCCACCTCTATCTCCAGCCTCAACTTATCCTGTTACAAAAACACCAATTTCAATCACAGTGAGAGGATCAAGTTCTGAGTGCTATCAAGAATCGTTCTTTTTCCTAATTGCCTCAGAAGTAAACAAAATTGTGGAGGAAAAAAAAAAAAAAAAAAAAATCTTCCGCTTGATTTGAATTGAATTTGGCATATCTGGTAATATTACAGTGGGAGGAAAGCCATGAAAGTTTAAACTTACCGAGAATTGCTCTTTTTCCTCATCGGCAAGACAATATTTTTTTTTTTTATTTATTTAAAAAAAGCATTCGCATAACTTGATTTGACTTTGAGATATCTGGCAACATTGCAGAACAATGGTTTACGCTTTCAAGCTGCCGAGGTTCATTCTTTTTCCTACGTGGAACCAAAAACAAAACAAGATTGTGAGAAAACAAGAAAACTTTCGTGTGACCTGAATCGAAGTAGAGCTATCCGGCAAAAATGTTGTCGTCGAATCCCTAAAAGTCCGAGGACTGGAATTGAGAAAAAGAAACTTTAGAGAAAGAGAAGGGTTTACAGGGGTGAATGGGTGATGTACTCCTTGCCGAAGACGGTGTGGAGGAGATCCAAATCGATGAAGCGGAGCTCCAGGAGCTTATGGACCAGCTCGACAACGTTCCGCTCGGAGAGGCGGACGCTGGATTTGGCCCGCTGCGCGAACTCGAACGGCTGCTGGAGTGCCAGCAGCTCCGCATCCACCTTGGATCCATCGGATCCCACAAAATGGCCGGTAAGAGGAAGAAGCAAGAGAGAAGAGGATGGAAAACACGAGGGCTTACGTTCTTTCTCCAGGATATATGAAATATAAGCCATGAGCGACTTCTCTGTTTCATTAACGGAAGGCTTCTCGTCTCTTCTTGCCGCGAGCCGCTGGGGTTATATCCAGAAGGATAGTTTGCGTTAAGCTTTGAACTAATGTCGGTGCTTAAGTTGCCGATGTCGGTCCAAATATGACATGCTATTTTTCATAACGCCCTAGTGATATATAATTCTCTGGTTGGATAATTGAAGTTCTTGCAAACAGCCGGTAAACCAAGTGCCGATATTTTGCTTGTGCGTTATATTCCTACCACCTCTTTATGTTATAATTATTCAAGTCAAAATGTTTGGAGATGTAACTCCAGACCCAAAGCTAAAATATCTGGTTACTAAGCAAAAGAATGTTGCTAATCAAAGTTATCATATTGAGATATCCCATAACCTCTAGTTCTTTGTATCATAAAATGCACCATCCACGTATGTCCTAGAACTTTAGTAGATCTTTTCAATTAAGACTCTATCTCTAATTCTAGTCACGAGTGTTGCAGTCTAGTTACCAAGGAAAAAGAGTTCTTTGTAAAATGCATCACTTTGCTCTTCATAATATTATAGCATCCTAGCCATGTTATCTATATTTATTGGTCACAAGGCCGAGTCATAAAAGGTCAGATTTCATAGATTAATTGGCCAATGATTAAAATGTCTTGGTGGGATTATGCCAAATAATACCTTGAAGCAAATCCAAAGGGGAACAATGCATCATAATAGTGGTTATAGAATCCTCATATCAATTCCTTAGTTGCCTGCTCATGTAAGGAAGGCATGGTAAGAGGAACCATGTGACGTGAATCACAAGGCATTTCCCTTCGAGGCTAAACTCACAATGCTTGCTTGTACAATGGAGGCATTGTAAGTAGAACCATATAACATGAATCACAAGATATTCTCCTTGGCATAGAAGGAGTTGAAGCCTATCGCATCAATGCAAGGCTCTACAAAGACAGTCTCGAAAACAAATTTTGAAGGAAAGCGAGGGAAGCCCCATGCAAACTTATTATAAGATATAATAGCATTGATGAAGCATAACAAGAAGAGAAAGGCATCGAACCCTTCTCTCTTTCACTTTACACTAAAAGGACCTATTTGGTAAATAACTATTAGCAATGGCAAGATTGCCAAACATTGCCTAAACTTTGTGACCCATGCAATGTATAAAGAAACTCATCTATAACTACATCTTCACTATTTTATAAAATAAAATTGCTATCAAGTATTCGATCTCCCCCTCCTTAATAAAGGCATTAATGTGTGTGTGTGTGTGTGTGTATTTACTGAAGGTACCTAATTTAGCCTGGGCCTTTTTACTTCACTCATCAAGAGAGATTTTAAAAAAAAAAAAAAAAACACCACATGCGAAAATGCATTTATATCCAGCATAAGTTTTATGAAAATCTGCTAGCTCTAATGTCAGAGACATCCATCATGTTCCTCACATGCATGGTACTATTTTATGTAAAGAGCACATCATCCAAGGCAGACTGTCAGTAGAAATTACACAACACTAGGAGCCGGCATGAGAAGATTAAGTTTGCCGAGCTATATTTTACTTTTTTACTAATACCTTCTTGCAGATGCACAAAAACTGTGAGCATTCCCATTTAATGGTCTACATCTCTTATCATGATTTCCACTTCTTCCAGAAAGTGCACTTCCATATAAATTTGAAACAGAATTCACCAAGTGGTTAGACAAGAGAATAAAAACTGCCTCTGTGAAACAGCTGATACAAACTCAGTATGGTGGCATGCAATCCATGCTAGAAAAAGCATCAAAATGAAAGACTTCAGCTGTTAATATAGGACTTCTCAATTCTCAACATGTACACCAAATCAGCCTTGCATCTCCAAGTTACTTCCCTCACCTGTGCACTCTCAACAATATGTTAACTCATGGAACATTCTTCCCCGCCCTTGCTGCTTCCAGTCCAAGCAACCACTGCTGCCAGGAGAGGAACTTATAACAAGTTCATGGTTGATATACATTTGTGGTAATAAGCGATGTGCCATCCAGCTATTGCACAGTCAAAAACCACCTGCTCACTCTCAAATTGCATACATTTTCTTGTACTCATTGTCAAACAATTCCCCATCTGACACACCGGATGGAGAAAATGACCGTGACCTACTAAGTGATGACCGTCTGATGTTTCTCAGCTTTTTAGCCTCGATCCGATGGGCAATCACCCAGTAGAGCATAGTGCCCAATGTTGTGGCTAATATGATTGTCCCCATAATTGTCACTCCAATAGCCAACCACCTCTCATTCTTCCCCACTACAATGAAAGAGAGTGCAAGGAATGCAACACTTACAAGTACACAGGCGAGCCACATTAGCTTGTTGATGATTGCCATCATTTGTTTCTTCGCCTTGCTCTCTATAACCACTACAGAAGTTTGTACCACCACAACAGCTAAAGATATGAAGAGAGCCACAGAGTCGAAGATGAAAAAGATCATGAAAGGTGTTTGGTGTGAGATGTTGGCTTCCCCTAAGCTGACCCCAGGGGCGAGGTTTTCAGAATCTACATACTGGCCAGGAACGGTGAAGATGGCTGCAAATGCTACAGTGGCAATGAGGACAGCGACAACAGTGGTGGAATTGATTGCATTGTTGAGGCCCTCTGCATGCAGCTTGTTCAGCCTCTTCGCAATCCCCTGCACACGTTTCCTGGTCTGGCGGGTGTGCTCAAGCTGGGAGTGGACCTCATGCTTTATATCACTTACTTGTTGCTTCAGTTCACGGGCAGGATTTGGTGGTCTGATGGTTCTTGCACTTTGGACACCATGCTCAACTAATACGGAGACAGCATCTGAATTTCCCATTTTCTCAGCAGTGTCAAGTGCTGACTCTCCTGATTTATTGATAGCTTTAGTGTCAGTTTCCTTGAGCTCAAGAAGCCTCTTTACAATCTGCACAAAGATCTTTTTAATTATTATATATTCTATCAAGTTTGTGGAATGGAGTACTCTCCTGGATTTGAAAAATATTTACAACAAAACTATGTAAATATGGGGAATTAAGAAATATTTTTGAGGCACATCTTTCATAGGTTGAATGAGCTGGAGGACATAAAAATAATAAAGGAATAAAAAAGAAAATACAGTAGCAGGTTGGATATTAAAAAGGCTTGCAAACAGGATAGCCTGACTACTTTTTTCCTCATAAGCTGATGCAGCATGCTAGAAACAACATGCTCATGCCCTATGTAACGTAGTTACAGCCATCATGGCTTATCTGCTCAACCTCAAGGCCCTAATTCTTATTTGATAAACTATAGTTGTAAAGGCAAGAACATATAAAATCTGCTGATGCTGAATAAATGTTCTGTTGTTTTGTTTCAAATACTAGCAAATGTGTTATATCATTATTGTAGTTGCATTCAAGAAGTAGGTTTCTTGACTTTATAATGAAAGTAATAAGCAACAGGCAACTGCTATCCATTGTTCTTAATCCCAGTTCTTCCCTTCCTAAGAAGCCTGTATGAGAAAATTGAAGGTTTAGTCTAAGAATGATTTTTCAGGGAAACCCTGGACCAAATGTTTCTTTTGTTTTCTTTTTGTTTTTTTCTTGTGTGTGTGAGAGAGAGAGAGAATAGCAATGATTTATATGGCCTTTGATCAAGTTCACGGCTCTGCTATTGGTTTGGAAAAGCATTGCCACTGCAGTACCAACAGAAGTCTTAATTACCACGGTTGTTATTTCCCATAATACCCAAGAAATCAGAATATTCTATTTATAACACAAAATACTCTGAACACCCTTCAGCACAAGATTCAATCCTCACCTTTGAAGTAATTGATGACATGTTAGTGACCAAAATTCTAACAATTTCATGTGCTGCAAACTGATGATGCAAAGCCTGCAAGTAAAATTCCATAATGCATTCACCATATATATTCCGTCATTCTTAGTAATTCTGATATTATGTTGTCCCTAAGCAGAAACTCAGAATCATCAGCTCAGCTGCTACTTCCTTTATATTCCCCACAGGCAGATTATGTTCTTGTTCAGAGATGATTACAAAGTGACATTAATATCTGGGACTCTCATAAAATATTGAAAAGCAGAGTTGCTTACTGCAGTTCTTTAGTTATATGCACACAGAAAGGTTTGCTAGGAATTGGCTTCATTTTCCTAAACCTTTATCCTTGAGATTCCCAGAGAATTGAACAACCCATTGTCTCAAGCACCTCTCCCAACTCATTATTGTCTTCTCCCATGAAAAAAAATGATTCTTAGACCAGATGTCACTTCAAAGCATGCCAAAGCAAGCCACATTTTAAGCAGTATGCCTTTCGTTTTATTTGCATGACACAAAAGTTGGCATCTAGAAATCAACATAAGGTTGCCTGCTCTAGCCTTTCTTCTTCTTTTTGGTTTTCTTCTTTTATTGGCAAAATGGTGGCAAATTTGCCTGTTCTACTAGTTCGATGAGAGGACATATCACACTACAATCCTGCAGGCAAGATAAGCGTTCTGATCAAAATGTCAGTGCTACGGACTATAGAAATGAAAAATGGTCTTCTTTAAGCAACATTTCCTTATGAGCTAAAAAGTCCAAAGGAAACTTAACAAGAATCAGAATATTGGCCCAACGAAACTTTTGATCCATCAAATTACTTAGGGCAAAGTTTGATAGTTAGAATGTTTTTACCAGGAAATACCACCCAACTTTGTCAAAAGCCTCCTAACAATCATACGCAAAATCAACACTGCACAGTTTCCTTATTCAATGCACTCAATAAACAAAAAAGAAAAAAATTTAGTATCTCTTAGATAGTTGCTGCCACATCATGATTCAAGTTGAGCATTTTAATATGCTCTTGTGTCTTGTCTTTTCAACTAATATATGACTGTAACTTAGTTAAATTTGACCGCTTATCCTTTCAATATATATATATATGAGATATGACCAAAACAAAATGTAAGCAGTAATGGGCTATCTAAAATTCTGAACAAATATCACAAAATGACAAAACACAATATATATAGGCACCAGACTGAAGTCGATAATTACTAGATGTAGATTTATCTGCAGTTTGCTCCAGAAATAAGAGCTCATGGCTTGGCATTGTGAAAAGATTAACAGATGACTTGGCAAGCGTTCGTTAAAACTCATTTAGAAGCCATCAACATTCTGAAGTATTTCAAATTTTCAGTGGTGAATATCCTGGCAATTGTGCATATTGATGAAGAATAGGCCTTGTGGACCACCGCAAGAAAGTAAAAGATGAGACTTCACAAAACACAATAAATCTGTCAAGAACAATTCACCTGAACACGACCCTTCCTCGCTGCTATGTGAAGTGCTGTGTTGCCCTTTGTGTCCACCAGGTTGACCAGAGTGGGTTCGCACTTAAGAAGTTCGTCAACTAGGTCTAAGCTTGTTCCCTTGACTGCCATGTGAAGTGCAGTCTGTCCTTTCTTATCAGTTCTGGCAGCGATTCCAGATTCTCTGTTTAGAAGAGCTTTCACAACTTCCAAGTGCCCATTCCTTGCAGCAGAATGCAAAGCAGTTTTACCATTGCTCCTTGCAATTAGAGCCAGACTCCCATCAGCTTCCAGTAGGAGTTTCACCACCTCGATATGGCCTTGTGTTGCAGCAGTGTGCAATGCTGTGGTGTTTGATAAATCCACAGTCATTGAGAGTTCTGGAAGAGCCATCAAAAGCTCCTTCACAACATCTAGCCAATGTAACGACTTGATTAGTCGAAGGGTGATGATAAAACAAAATCTCCAATTAATGAAGAGATAAATGCTTGTATTTAATTGATATCAGAGGTGTCAGATTCTCCAACTTCACTGATTGTACATTGTGGATGTGGCCATGCAGTCAATTCATAACATAACAATGTAATTTAACAGTTCAAAGTTAAGAAAGAAACATCAACATATCAACTTATTCTAAGTGCCTACCAGCGAAACAGTTTTCTCATGCTCACTTCCTTTTTGACCATCCATTCTTTCCTATATCTTAACACTCTCTATTATTTTCTCTCAAAAAACATTTTTTGTGGTTTAATCCTATGACATGTACACACAACTTTGCTAATTTGTCACCATAAAGCGCAGATGAATGAAAAATAGGAAAAGGCAAAGAATTAGATATAGAAACCAACAAGTAGATCAAGAGCAGACCATAGAGAAATAATATTCAGATTTAAGATAACCATTCTGTAAGGAAAAAAAAAAAAAAAGAAAGGAGATGAAATGTTCAAGTTAATAATTAGTGCAGATCAATATATTGGCGGAAAAACGTGACATAAACCGAATCTCCTGTGTTCAGATCAATGATGTCTTGCACAGTAAACTCTAGGAAAAAATTAGGAAAATGATATTGCATCAAAATTCTGAAAAAAATTAACAACCGAAGAGAATAACTGGAAGTTTGCCATTTTAATCAATGATTTTAAGCTCAAAAGCAATATTTTTTTATTTTTTATTTTTTTTTGGTGGTAGAGCTAATACCTACATCCCCTTGCTTGGCGGCGATGTGCAGGGCGTCATAACCATTCTTGGCCTTTATTCCAGCTGTGAGAACATCATGGTACTGGATCATTTCACACACCACATCGACATACCCATACTCGGCGGCGACAAAGAGAGCAGTCTCCCCCGCATGATTCTGCTTGGCCAGCAACTCTGCCAATTCCTCCTCGCTGGCTCCCGAAATGATCTCCTTCACCACGGCCAAATTCCCCGCCCTCGCGGCCGAATGAAGCGGAGCGTCGTCCCGTTTCCCCGTCAGCTGCTTCGTCATCTTCTTCCGGCGGAAGCTCTGCTGCCCGACCGGCGATTCCAACTTTCCACGCGCTTCCACCTTAGCCGGCGACTCCATTCTTCCGCTTTTATTTAGGGAACCAACCAGCTTCTAAGCTAAAAATCTCGTTTTGGATCACAACCCCCAAAGCTAGAGACAACGTCCACAGCACGCCATCATACGAATCCACCGGAAAATCCCTCCTGGAAATCGAATTTCGACATCATGAGACCCTGCACACAGAAGCAGCAGGCTGATCACCAAAAAGCCTTGTACCAGCTGAATCCATTCCCCCTTGCTCCCCAGTCCCGGCCTCCCATCCATCCGCCATTCTTTCTTTATATCAATAGCAAATGCAATGAAGAAAAAGAAAAAGGAATAGAAAAAGGTAAAGGGGGAATTCTGCAGCAGTGCCTCTCCACTTCCATAATCTAAACAAATGAGCCCCATATGGACAGGACGAGCAACTCGCCGCTGTGGCCTTCAATTGATAATACAAAGAGGACAAAGGAAAACAACATGAGCACCCACATGACCTCGACAAGCTCCCCATAATCCACGCATAAAAAAAGATCGAACACGAACGCCAGAGCTCCCCCAAGCTCCGAACTTTTTTTAACAAAAGAAATCAAAACAAGAAAGAGAAGAACCATTTTTGGATGGTAACAGCACATGGGTTTGGGTGCCCGACATTAGGATAGAATCTAGAGGAAGATAACACATGTAGAAAAGATGAATAAGAGAACAAAAAAAGATAACAGAGACAAGATCATTAACGCTCACATGGAGGGAGAAGGGAAGCACATACCTTCTTACCGGGTGCTATCCAGGATCCAAGACCCAAGTCCATCCCCTGCCATGCGGAAATGGGTCCTGGCCTCCGTTTCATTCAGGGAGCCATGAGACCTGGGAGCCACCAATCCTCATCGACCGATGAGACGAGGAGATGAGCCATTTAAATCCTCAGGAAACAAGCACACGGGCAGCTGCTTATTTTATCAATAAAATAACAGGCATCAGTAGATGTCTTTAATCAAGTCCATAAAGCAGGCGATCGTGGCGTAAGATTAGAAGAAGGAAAAGCGCTGAGGAGGAGCAAATCCTTTTTCTTTTTAACAAAAAAATGACTGATTTAGACAATTAGATAACTAGTTAGTAGTTAGAAATTGTTTTTTGTATTTTGTTTTTTGTTTTGTTAGACAACGACCCAATTGCAGAAGCCGGTTGACCGTTGACGAGGGAGGGCTGGAAGGTCCCCAAGAGAACACGGCTGGAGTGGGGCCCAGTCCCAGTTCTATTTTTGGGGCCGTAACCGATAAGAGTGCGTTTTTCTCGTTCCGTCGGCGAAAGCCACCGCAACCCAAGGGACACCGTAAGCAGGATACAGCGTCGATCGAGGTTAGGTTTTTTTGGTGGGGGGGGGGAGGAGAGATTAGGTTGCTCCGCGGACCATTTACCTCCCGGGTAGAGTTTCCACGTTATTACGTCATTCGAGTCCTCGGTTTCCTCAACTTTTTGGAGCTCCCACGTTGGATGGGGCCCACACGTGTGCGTTGAGTGCGTCAGACGGCCACTATAATTCTTCACGTGCCGCAACCGACGCTTATGCCCCATGACCGAATTAGACAACGACTTTCTCATTATAAAAACTCAACGACTTTGTCTCCATCTCATAATTTTTTTCACTCCCAAGTTGGGCCACGCCGCCGCGGGAATCACCCGACGCAAGCACGATGGAACTGGTTGGCGGCAAGACCATACACTGTGCAATCTAGAAGCAAGCACGACCATTTAATCGGACCGCGTGATCAAGATTAGGTGGCAACGCTGCTGAATCAATAATAAAATACTAAGAGGTGCTTTAGCTAATTCCTTCCATTACGTGTGGTGGACCGACTCTCCGACCGTCATGTCTTCCATCAGTGCCACCTATTAACGCATGCATTGTTGGGTTGGTGTGGACTCGGACACGTTATATACCGTTCCGCAGGCTGCCAGATCGAGGCTTTAAAAATCTTGGATGCATGTGCGCCCTGGCAGCATTTATGCAGCCACGAACAGAGTCAAGCATCAATATTCCAAAGGGCAAAAGATAAGGGAACTTATCCACGTCTTATCGTTAAAATAAAAAATAAAAAAAAAGCAACAAGGCAAAAACCAATTCGAATATTAACATTTTACTGAACGAATGTTACACTTCTGTCATTAAAATCTATAGAACTCCAAAGGTTAACAGACTGAAGGCATGGTTCATGGATATAGAGCAATACGACAATATGATCTATGTTGTGTGCTAAGACACTCATAATGGATGGATCAAGACGGCAAATATGGCTTCTGCATGAATGACTTGATGCCCATGTAGATTACTGAAGCACAAAATAAACTCCTGCCATTATGTCTTGAGACATGACATCAGGTACACTGTAACCTTTTGTAAAACCCAGAGTCAAGACATCAAGAAATCTGTGTGCGTGCGTTCTCATGAGTACACTGTAACCTTTTGGAAAACCCAGAGAACGTGTTGACTAGTCAACCGTGTTGGCCTAGAAGGTTTGACCGTTCCCCATTTTGGATATTTTGATTGCTTTTCATCACACGTAATAATAGAAAGGAAACCACAGTTGCGGTCTTAATTGAATAACTCTCTTTTTTTTTTTTTTCTTTTTTTTTTTCCTGTTGATACCAAACGGCTGCTTGTGTTCATACAGCCGAGCTCTCTTCCGCCTGTTTTCTTTTGCCTTGTGCACTATGTCAACAGATGCAACTTGTTTGAAAGATAAGGCTGTCGATAGAGACAGTAGGAAATAATAAGAGGCTCCAGGCCAAGCAAGAATACGGAAGATACAAACAATTTAAGGGTAGAAAATAAGCGGAAGCAAAGCAATCCTTCCACTATTCTTCACCGGAGAGCACCAAAAGTCAGACTAGAACAGTACCAGATGTATTATAGGTCTTCCTAAGTTTTCTTTAAGCTTAACGTTGAAGAAGCCATAAAAAATAAAAATCTAGCGATATAAAGATTCAAAAACGGATATCAAATGATCATCTTAACTTTTTGGAGCGAGATTCCATTAAGCCGCAGTTCCCAACTAACTACACCTCAAATTCATGAATATGGTCCCCGCTGATACAATATTATGGTCAAGCACAAAATATAATGAACTCAAAAAATAGTAGAAAAGGCTTTACACAAAAAAAAAAAAAAAAAAGAGCAGAAAATGCAAATTAGATAAGTGAAGAAAGACCCCGCATTTTTTGACTTGCTAAGATGGTACTATCATCATAGAAATTAATAATGCATGTCAAAAATTGTGATGACAGTATCAGAGATCAATTCCAAAGTTTTCTCAGGCTTGGGTTGCATTTACAAAATATTCTTGCATAAATATACAGCATTCTAAGCAACACCAGATTAAGCGTGCGGAAATTTCAGGAAATGACAGAAAACGGCTCTTCCCTGGAACAAAGACGAAAGATGGGTTCCTTCAACAGCTACTAGTATAGCATCAAAGAGACAGAACCCTCTGAACTTCAACATTTGCTGGGAAAAGTGAAACCATGAGTACAACATCAATCACACCATACCAGCTCCCATGATATCGGGAAAAAAAAAAGTATCATGTTATTATAATTATAAGCCAATCTGCATTCATTTCAGAAATATACCACAATCCGAGTACGTAATAGCAACAAGCTAAGTTCAGTCTCTCTACAATGAAGCAAATCACACCAGAAGCAGTGCACACCACATAAAACAATCCTCCTAGAGTAGCTGTTGATATGAATAACAGAAACCTATTATAGCCATTTGAGTACATTCAATGCAATCAACGAATAGAGAAATACAAATGCTCAGAATCTGGTCTGTTCATAGCCATCCAGCAGAGTACATCACATTCCAGCACAAGGTCAACAATTTAGTAGATGCTTTTTTCGAATAAAGATTGATTTGTTGGAGACGACAGCATATTCTACTGAGGGTCCAGAAAGCATGAACTTCAATGCAGAAAACAGAAAATATATTTATTTTAGGTAAAGAATTTTTTGTGAAAATTGATCAAAACCCGATAAGTATGCTCAAAACATTCCGAATGCTTGTTTTTCCATTAAAAAGAATCAAGAATTGCATCTTGTTTAAGACTAAAATGAA
Source organism: Metroxylon sagu (assembly GCA_017589505.3). Classification (NCBI taxonomy): domain Eukaryota; kingdom Viridiplantae; phylum Streptophyta; class Magnoliopsida; order Arecales; family Arecaceae; genus Metroxylon; species Metroxylon sagu. The sequence goes on from JACVBY030000328.1 coordinate 212,972, forward strand.
AAACACTCCATTAAAAATGTGCTTGTGCATGGTGCAAAACTCAGGTAGAAAAGAACAACACAACAAGTTCCTGAAGCCATTTAGGAAACTAGTTCTTATACATGCTGGATACAGCAGAAAGCATAATATATGACTCAGAACTAAATGGAGAACCAAACGCTACTAGGTTATGAGATGAATGATAGTAACAGCAGACTGCATTAACCAATCATTGTTCTTACAGGATCATTGTCTGATACCTTCAATAGCTTGTATCATCAACTTGGCAGATCCACCATGATGGCAGGGCATTCTCAGAGCCGTTTCCTCTAATTCATCCTAATTTGCAACAGTTACCAGCAATTAATCTAAAAAATAAAAAAAAGCAACAAAATATAATACTGACACTAACCTTGAAATGGTGCAAAGCTGAGTGGACTCAAAGCTTCTTTCAGCTGTAGAGAGCAGCAGGTAAAACAGCTGCAGAGAGCAGCAGGTAAATTTCCTTTTGAGTCCATATTGCATTTAAGAAAGAAAAAAGTTGTCGGTCCAACATTCATTCCCCTGTGAGATATGCCAATGAAGACTGGATCTGTCTGCATGCAATTAAACATCCGTCAGTACTAATGTGAGGAACGTGTGCAATGCAATTTGAAGAATCAGGCATGAAGAATATTAAGTTGGAATTACTATAGAAAGAGACAAATTAAAGACATAGTATCTAGGACAATTGTCCCTAATAACAAAATTGCTTAGATTCACATCTAAAGAAGCCTAAACCAGAAAAAGGCAAATCGAAAGAGCAATAACAGGTGCAAATATGCAATTCAACTGATCATCACAAAGTAAAGAGCTAACAGACTCAAACAGCAGTGCAGACAAATGTTATATATGTAATGTAGGTACATGTGAGCAATTGATGTTTACAGATGTCAAGGTCTGTACTTGGAAAGTCAACTGTGCTGTGCACAAATATATATCATGCATAGATGATATGCGTATGACAATGTTAACAGCTAGATGGGACTAATCTCAAGTTCACCTCAATCTGTCACGATCATAAAAGCTGCAACTACCAGATGAGACTTTGATACTTACTATTTCCCCCCGGCATAAGGATCTGTAAATGAACTAGAAAACCAAATAACTAATACGCAGCATATTCTGCTGCAACAGAACAATAACTTTATGTTCCAACTTGTAGCAATATGATTATAACAAATTTGAGCAACCAAGTATCATGGAAAACATAAAACAATAGAAAACTACAGTACCCACTTGACCAGAGTTTCTGCAGGAATCCCAATTTCTTCAACCACTTCACAGATAATGCCATCAAACATCTCATGAGAAACCTTTTGATTTAGATCTGCAGATTCTGTCAAACCTGTCATTTTGATGGGTTGAAATTCCAAGTTCCCAGGGCTTCAATCAAAAAAGAAACAAACCTTACTTTCCACTGGATTGAAATCGAAATAACACACTACTTGCTCAGGTTTCATAAATCATTCAACAGCTGCTAACTCCTGTCACGTATTATAAAGTTGGATGGACTACATCAAGTGTATCTAACATGTAAATAGATGCTCACATTCCTTTGTTTATTTTTCTTCTTTTTTTCAAAAGTACCTTGATACCATCAACCATATGAGGGATATGAATACATTATTTCTGCAGTTGCAAGACCATGTTCCCCCACCCTGCTCTTTCTAGAGAATGTAACCAAGTGATTAAACCAATTTAGTGATAAGCATATTCAAATGAGTAGAGCCTCAAACCAAAATGCATGCTTTGGCTGAGAATTGAGTATTGCCTATCTATATCACATGAATAGGACAAAAAAATCTGTACCAATATAGCACCTCTTTCAATCAGATGGTGTTCTTGATGGGGTTTCAAATACACCCTTGAATACACCATGGAGAGAAGATTTGAAGCAATTTCAGACTTCCAGCCCTTATCCTTAAATAAAAGACAATCTTTTAATTTCATGAAGAACAGGCTTTTATGAAGCCATGAGGTTTCTCTACAAGGCCAACTTCTCTTGCTTTCTTTTTTTTTTTTTTCCTTTTTATGTTTCCCCAAGTTGAACCCAGCTAAGCCATTAAAGGTAGGCAGTAGACTATAAAGTACTGAAGCAGGACTGGATTTTATTTGAATATAGAACCGGGCTACAAGAGAAGTCTCTCGAGCCATGTCAGTGACTAATGCAGTTGTCTGCAGAAAAGCACAATTTTCTGTTATCCTCTTCTCACCCATACAAAAGAAGAGGTGATTTGGTTTAGAAAACAATGATTATCAGCAGAAGCATATAAGAAAGTAATGATTATCAACAGAAGCATTGACAAATATCATATATATTTGCATATCAAATTCCAAGTGCTGGACGCTAGTTTCATACTTTCTTGTCCTTGTTTCCACTATACTATCAGAAAAGCCCACATTTCCAGTATCAGATGGTTGCCAAAAATAATCAGTTAAAAAGAACAGAGTGATGATAAGAAGACTCACAGTTCATGCTAGTCATCTCATGGTTGACTGAGATGTTAAGATGCATTGTGACCCAAAATAAAACACATAATATATTTGGAAGAGGTCAATAGTAGGCAATTTACAAAGGACTGTGCGATATGTATTGTGGACCAAATTTTGGTTAACATTTGTCTACTGATGACAAAATCATGAAAATCCAGGTAAGGAGTGCAAAAAAGGGTCAACCTAGTGCAAGAGACTCCTCCCATTGCAGGGTCTAAAGAGACTCAAATGCATACAGCATTATCCTCATTTGCAAAGAGATTGTTTCCACATTTCAAAACCCTTATCATTGTGCTAAGGCTAGCCCTCTTAGGTAAGAAGTGCCAGCTAAGAGGCAATATGGAGCAAGATTGTGCAACTCAACGTACCTAAAGTTAGAGATTACAGTATGGATACATAAATGGAATGGCTTCTCCAAGACGATTCTACAGTTACATGGAAGGGTCTGCATAGAGATTGAAAAATTAGTTTGCAGCAGTCAATCTTAAAGGTAACATGCAAGAATTGTCTTGAGTGGTTGGACGTGAATGCATTACTCTAAATAGCCTTCAGGGAAGATCGAGTACCCAGGAAACTCCCACAAATTTGGCTTCTTTCTCATAGAAGAATCCTTTTGTCAGATCTTCCCTTGCTAGCACCCTTACCTAGGGGACTTGATGTGCATTGGCAACATAACAAACCATCTTTTAAAAAAAAATAAAAACTGAATTATTAGTTGGAAAAAACATATTTAAGAATGAAAAAAGACTGCCTGAATCCCTATTGATGAATGCAGCAAGCTGCACGCCTATTCATAAGAGAATGTGATGTGGAATAATTAGAATGAAATTTCTATCTGCTTACAATTTGAAAACCAATGTAGAACCAAAGCTACAACACATCAAGCTCAATCTTAATTATTTGGCATCTGCTTTATCAATCCTCATTTGCCAAATTAGTTCCTAAATAGTGGTAGCTCTGATTTGCATTACATGGACACTCATATCTGGCTCCAAAAATAAGTTTCAGATATGTGTCCAAATAGGAGAGGCATCAAACTCTTGGATACTTAGCTTCTTTTCCAAATTTTATAGATAGGTGGATAGTTTAACTCTTCCAATAATGAGATCAACCGACCATAATAATGCTGCAAGAAACCTTTTTTTCCTATTTTTAAAAATTGATCAAAGGCATAGATATGGAGATAACTCGACAGAATATCCTATTCTTGTATCTCTCAACAAATTAAAAAGTTTGAAAAACACATGTAGTGAAGGATCCTAACAAATAATACATATTCTAATATTTTCTTTTATACAATGTTCAAAAATAAATATATAATTTAATTAAAAACATTATTTCTACGTATCTTTGGATCTCCCCTTTTTCCCTCTTGAGGAGTCAAACACTTGGACATTTGTCCGAATCCGAATCTCATATCCGTATCCACACAACACTCCGAATCCAAACCTCATATCTGTATCCACGCAACATTGGCTCTGATTTTATTGCAAGCTCTCTAAAACATAAAATGAAAAAACAAATCTGCAAAGTAGCAAAACATGAGGCTCACATGTGTCCCGTCTCAATTTGAACTTCAATTCAGTATTTTAACAAATCTAGGTTGATTTGTTGATGCATTGCCACTGCCATTATAATTTTAGCAACTCACCTAATTACTCAAGAAAAGCATGGGGGAAGAAGAATAACAATCCACAGCATAACTTGACATCTTATTTGTTAAGGGGAGAAAGTAACACAAATTGGCATATAAAGCAAGTGATTCACACCTTGAATTTCCATAATGCAATGTAACAGCTAAATAAAGTATTATATTCCTGTCAGGAAAAGCCACCGAGCAAAAATAGATGATAGCATCAATCTTGAAACACAGTGTGAAATGCAAGTGCAACTAAGTCAACTAGAAAGAAAGCTATTCTAGACAAACAATCCTCTGTTAACATTTCAGTTAAAACTTAAAAGCACCGAAAGATCATCCCATTTATAATAAATGGAAAGACTTTAATTTAGTATCTCTGAAATATCCAACATCTCCAGAGGCATAAATTTGGAATTTATAGATTAAAATGAAGACACAATACTATAAAAATAGTTGCCATTTAAATTGAGCGAATGGTCTTCAGCAGCAATTAAGGCACTTAAAACAACTGTCACCAACTAAAGACATTTAATTTCAACAGGCAGTAGCAGTGACAAGTCAGTATCAAGATACATCATAGGCATGCTACAATCAGCATATATCAAAGACAGGCATGCTTCTAAAAAAACTACCAACCCCGAATTTTTTTCATTGTATAGTTATAGATTCTCTTTCAGTCATTGATTTCAAATCTACAACACATGAAAGAGAATCTAGTAAGAAAAGATGCAATATCATATTTAAATGCCAGTTCAACTGCTGAAGCTATCCAGCAAACTTAAGAATGCACCACAAGAATTGACTAAAACTTCATTAATACAAACCCCAATGTATAAGGTTAAACAATGTTTGATGGATAAAGAAGCTGACTATACACATGCATACATATATCACCGTCTCAACCATAAGACTGATTCAAAAAACAGTTTCAGGAAGGAAATCAGTGCTACTGGATACAAACAAAGCTATGACATGCCGGTGCGTACCGTTCCATACCAAATGTACGGTGCTATTTTGGTATCGAAACTAGACTTGATACCAATGTGTACTAGGTCTTGGTACACTGAATCAGCCTATGTACTAGGAATATCGACACTGTGTATACTAGATCTCTTACACTGAATCGACCCATGTACCAGGCATATCAACACAGCACCAGGGCACTCTTTGAAAAAAATTCTGTAGGAAACAGGAAACCTTGACGAATGCTGAATAAAGCTCTAGCATAGGTATGGAGGAAAAGGAACTGGAAATTTAGAGGGTGAAAAAAAAAAAGAGGACCAGCATTCACACCTCATTTTCAGATTTTTCTAAACTGTCATCTGGATGAGGAGTCCTGTCATAAGATGATAAAATTTGACATAAACCTTCTTAAACATGGTGCAAAATTTAACATTCAAGAAAAATTGGAATCTGTTAAATAAATTAAAAGTGCCAAGCAAATACAAATACCTGAAAAAAATAACTAATTACTTTCTAGACACAAGGCATGGCATAATTGCTAGCCTTGAAAACCCTAGTAGCATAAACTGAGAAAAAAATCAAGTATAGCAAAGTTAAAGGAAGTAGCACCTCAATTATTTACAGAATGAGAAAACATATAGGAGCATTAACTAAGCATTACAGAGAATCTTGCTGAGAGTCACCTTGTTGCCATGGCAGACCCATGTTCAGAACACATAATGAAGACATCACGTTCAGCGAAAGAATATGAATCAAATCCAGATCACGGCACCACATCACCAACAAGATAAGTTTGCAAAGGGGTTTTTTTTTTGCCCCTCAGAAACCTACCCTAATACTCCAACATGTAGCTGAGGCCACGTCATTCCAAAAACTCCCACGGATTTGGCATCATGGTTCTCATTGTTTTCTCGTTCTTGCTTGAAATTCCAAGAAAAACACGGTACGAGAAGCGCTATCAGGATCAGGCTGGGGTTTATAAAACAAGAATGCTGGACTCTTTTGCAACTGGAATAGAACCCTAGAGCATATCGATTCGATGTTGATGCAATTGAAAAGGAGCAAAGAAAAATGAAGGGAGGAGGAGGAAGGAGAGGAAGTCATCCGAGATCGGAAGAGACCGGAGAGGAAAGAGAGAAGCATCCTGAAGATAGTCCTTGGGTCCACGAGATCGCTACTTCCTCTCGCTGGCAAGGATGTTACATTTTTGCGCCAGCGGCAGCGGAGGCGGAGGGGCGTTCGAAGAAGATGGGGGAGGTGGGGGAATTCGAAGGCGCTTCCAAGAGCCGAAGCGAAGGTCTGACAGCGAATGCCTCATGGATTACGTATATAACACGTGGCGAGTGGGACCATTGCCACATATTTCGCACGGATTCGCTCTACTACACACACGCAGAGATATCTTCTCTCTAAAATTTATGAAACAGTATCTTGCCTTGGATCAAGCATTGTTCTCATTGGCCAAGGCATGAGACACACCAGGTTTCTTATTTTTCAATAGCCTGGGAGGATTTACTTCTCATGCATTAAGAATGCAGGCAAAGAGCCAAGAAATAGCGCCATATTTTCACTCCTTTGTGTAAGCAAACAGGCAAGCAATATTGATCCAAGAAGGGACCTGACCGGATCTCCTTGTCAAGTACAACCATGGCAAATAAAGTTGCTTCAGTTCAATTACAGAAGTGCAACCTCAACTGAGACCACCAATAGATCCCATCTCAGGCCCCATCAACTTTATTTTGAAGCCTGATGACAATAGCTGTCCTTGTAGTTTGTGACGGATCTCTCATTTTAATGTAATTAGATACAAGAAAGATCGCGACTTGTCAGCAAAAATGATGGCCATCCACTGGTCGTACAATATGCAGCACCTATGGAGGAGCTTAGAAAAAATATGGCATCCATAAAATTGTTAGGTAGCAGGCCTCACGGGGTATCCATGCTCGGCCAGAGATGGAACCAGCCCAAAAGGATCACAATCCCTCTCTTCAAATAGCATAAATTCGATCAACCTCAGATTCAGAAAGATCAGAATTATAATGCCATGAGTTGGAGCCACTCCTCCTTGATGATTTCACTCTCTTTCTAATGGAACGGCTCCGCTTTGACTTCACTACAAAGTATGTCATGGTCCCCAGAACTCCGGCCATTATCACCCCGCCAATTAACGTAACCAGGATGGCAGCCCACTGGAAATGCCGACCCACCACAATGTACGAAGAGGAGATAAATGCAACAGTAGTGCACACAGAGGCCAGCCACATCATCTTGTTAATCACCTCCACAACCTGTCTCTCTGCCTTCGTTTGCCCCCTAACAAGGGTTATCTGCACCACCACCACAGCCAGAGAAGTGAACAGGGCAATAGCATTGAAAATGAAAAATATTTTGAACGATGGATTGTGGACAGCTGTTGCCACTCCATCATTTCCATCTCCACCAGGCACTGTAAAGATGGCAGCAAATGCCACTGTGGCAAAGAGCACAGCAACCACGGTGACAGAGTTGGTCGCATTGTTAATGCCTGCCCTGTGGAGTTTCCTGAGCTCCTTGGCAATCCCATGAACATTCTTGTTGGTTTTTCTGGTCTGCTCTAGCTGGGTGTGAACATCTTTCTTGATCTCGGTTACAGTCTTCCGCAGCTCATCTCGAGGCTGATTTAAATCATTGGCCCTGACGGCACCATAGCGGGACAAGCATTCCTTGATTTCAGCACTCTCTTCTGAGAGAGGTAGGCCTTCTGCTATGTCTAATGCTGTTTTGTGGTCTCTTGTCAGTGCATTTACATGGGTGTCCGGGAGAAGTAATAGAACTTCAACAATCTGCAAGAACAGAAAGATGAATCTAAATTTAGCAGGAGAACAAGAAATGTAAATCGATGGGATTGAAATGAAGACAGAAAGCAGATTGATCGACTGAATCTTTACTTTGCCTGCTTCTTTCTCCGTTACAGTAGATTAAAGTACAAAATACTAATAAACCAAATATTTTCATAACCAAGAAGTTAAAATTTCACCAGCGAACGTATCTAGAGAAAATTTCTTAAAGAAATGACAATTTCTTGCAAATCTTATGCTGGCAGTGGTGAAAACAATTCAGGATTATGGACTATCTCTCACATAATTTCAAGGTAAACAACCACAAAACTCTGATACAACATATGAACATCATAGCAGAATTTCAAGATTGTAGCTATGTTCCGTTCCGTGACCAGGTAAATTTGCAGAAACATATGGACATTTGTACCAAGTAATGTCAAATATAACAGTTATAGAGAATAAAGCAGATGAGAGCCCAAGTAACTTAGCCATAATGATCATATCCATAGCCCTTCCTAAAGATAATGAACTAAGGAGATTAAAAAAAATCTAAATTTCTTAACCCTTGATTTTTTTTTTTCATTATTATTATTGTAAGATGGGTTTTTTTTTTTTTTTTTTTTTTCAGAATCTACTTCCACCATGTTAAAACAACTCAATCTTTAAAGGACTGATGACCCAAAATTAGATGATAAATTTTATAGTTCTAACTTGATGCCTAGAAGTAGATTATACAAGACAGGTTATACAAACCCACCAAATGGTATGAGTTGGCCAAAAGACATTCATAGAATGTGCTTGGTCCAGTTTATTCTTAATTAAAAAACTAGTTGATAAAAGAAGAAACCAAAATGCCATGTAAAAATTATTGAATAAGAAAACAGGAAAACTCTTCACTAATTTGATTGAAAGATCTTTAACTTATTAAAAAAAGGGGAAAGAAAAGGGAGAAGTACTGTCAACAGACAACGTCTCTATATGACCCATGCTTTAATCATGTCCAATTCACCAATAATTGCCAACCAATTTGACAACGGAGTGTTATCTATGCTTCAAACTAAGTTATCTTCACAAGTTTGCAGAATAACTGGCTAGAGGTTAAAGTTTAAAGCATACTTCAAAATCTCGAGTTCCAGCTGATTTTAAAGGTGTCAACACTTGAAGCAAAATGCAGACAGAAAATATCGAAAGGGTGTTAATGTCTGAATGTTAACCATGTAGGAAAACTGAATGCAGCTAATCTCAGAATATGCGTCTAAATTTAGAGTAGCATGAGGCAATGATAACCGCAAAAGCATCATAAAGCAGTACCTCGGCCCTCTTCTTTCTTGTAGCAACATGCAATGCTGTGTTCCCCAATCTATCTGGTAGCATTACAATAGCTGGATCAGCATCTACAAGGGCTTTGACAACTGCAGTACTTGTTCCCTTCACTGCCATTTGCAAAGCAGTTTGCCCCTTCTTATCAGTCCTTCTGGCAAGCTGTGGATCCTTTTCTAGCAATGCTTTTACAATTTCAACATGCCCTTGCCGGGCAGCAAAGTGCAGAGCATTTTTCCCGTTGGTCTTTGACAGCTCAATTGAGCTAGCATCATGTGCTAGCAGCAGATTCACTATTTCAGTATGACCTCTTGTGGCCGCAGATATAAGGGGAGTTGCATTTGACGGACCTAATGTTCTGCAAATAGTTGGGTCATGATCCAAAAGTACCTGGACAATAGCTGGATATAACTAGTTAGTCATAGATGTGCTGTGTAAAAGCTGAAATAGAGAAGAGAGAGGTCAGGGTCAGGATGGAGGGTGGAGCTTAAACAACCAAAAAAGAGAGGACAGAAGGGGGAAGGGAGGTTGCTTAAACCGCAATTTGACAATTACAAACAAGCAAAGTATTTAATTTATTATTTTATAATTTTATTTGATCGCCACAAGCATGGATTTCCTACATGCATTTAATTACCACATTTATGCCTCTACCATTAATGACAACAATTAACAAATTAATATTATCTTCAAGTGAATCACATCCAGCTCCATAAGTGAAGACTTGTTAGCTTCCTTATCAGCTTCATATGTGGTCCACAGAACCCTAAGCACAGGAACAAACTAAAGAATCTGAGAAACTTAAAAGAGTTCTTGATATGTTTTAAGAGACCACAGAGCTTCGTAACTTTTAACAGTCTGACAGCAACAATGCAGAACTTCAGCATCCTTGGGACCAATAATAAATAGAATGAAATCATTCATGGAGGAGAGAGAAGAAAGAAGGTTACCTGATCTGAGCCAGGTTTAACATAAAGTTAACCTAGAATATCAGCTAAAGACAAGCACAAATTTCACAGCAACAAAATTTGCACACCTGATAAAAATCATCAGCAAAATGGCGAGAGAGACAAGAAAATTGATTTTTATTTTTTGGTGAGAGAAGAAAACAATTATTAAAGCACTCCAAAAGGATGGCAAAGAGAAAACTACTGTCTTTTGAATGCCTAGACTGCAATAAAAATAACTAAAATGAGGCTGACGATCAAGCCATATCACTGCAGAGTAGAAGTTGGCGAGCTGCAGATAAGGTTATTGCAAACTGGGAAGTTTGGACCATTGGTAAGTCATACTGACCACCTGCTGCTCACATACAAACCACCAGATGTCTTTTACCATCATGAATAGCATCAACATAAGAAACGTAATTGTAGATAACTGCATAAAGGTATAAATTGTCACAAATGCATACACCAAGTAGGAAACATAAAATCCCTTACGAAAACATTGATAAAAGTAATTAGAGGGTTGCCAGCAACTTTCACTAACAAATACAAAACCCCTCCTATCTTTCAACTTCTAAACCGGAATTGATGATTCACTTTCAACGTCAACCTATTCTTATATTTCAGGACCAAGCAAGCGACAACAAATTCATTTGAGATGGAAAGGTAAAAAACACGCGAGTTAAGTTTCTTAGTCATATGATAGATCAAGTACATCCAAGATCCACATCTAGTAGAGAAAGAGGGAAAGATCACAAAATGTTATTAACAAGTACAAAGAGATGCAGGTAGCCAATCTATTTCAAAATTTTGCAAGAACTCCGATACACTGAATAAGAGATAGATTAACATCTTTCCAGTGTTTCTAATCAGTCTCAAATACTGCTCAATTTCAGTTTTTTCCTCTTTAAGGTCAGCTGTCCAGGTTAAAACATAACTTGTATGGCAAAAATCTTAACTTGACATGGCAATTCTAAAGGGTCTCCTTATGGTCGTGATTCATTGTACAATTTAAGGGGGCAAAAATAAAACTTGTGAAACCTATGTGCCATAGCTTCGGAACAGCATAACATGTAAGAAATGAAGGAAATAGAAGAAACTCAGAGCTCCACTCACCTCGGTGCCCTTCTCTCACAGCGATATGGAAAGAATCATAACCCGACCTGTTCTTCCTCAAAAGACTCTCCCGATCGGCGTACTTAAGCAACTCCACCACCACATCAAGAAACCCTTTCTCCGCAGCTATAAACAAAGCCGTCTCATCCACCTCGTTGATATCATTTACCACCGCCGACCGAATCTCGGCCACCTCCGCATCAAATTCCGCCCCGACGGCCGTCCCCGTCATCTGGGCATCGATCTCGCCGAGTATCTGCCTCACGGCCGCCAGATCCCCTCGCTGCGCTGCCAAGTGGAGCTCGGTGTCGTTGTGCCGCCCGGTCACCTGTTTCACGTACTTCTTTTTCCCGGCCTGGTCCATCTTTTTCCCCGAGTTTGAGAGCACCAACGACGGCGACGCCTGGTCCATCCGCTTTCCGGAATTGGAGAGCGCCAGCATCGGCCCACCGGCGGACGCCTGCCGGTGCATCGGGGACGCCGACGGCGAGGCCGCGTCCATCCGCTTGGCAGAGCTGGATAAGACCAGTGCCGGGGAGTACGCCGCCCGGGGCGACGGCGACGGCGACGGGAGCGACGGCGAGGGACTCCGGCCAGGGCTGAGGCTCGCGGGTCCCATCTCCAGATCCCTCTCTCCTCCTCCATCCAAATCAAACAAAAAAAAAAAAAAAAAAAAATCAAAATTGGATCGAAAATTCGGAAATTTAGACCTAGAAAGCGTGGGGAGAGGGATTACCCTTTTCCATTGTCGTCCTCCTCCGCGAGAGGACGAAACCCTATACGCAACTCGCCCTCGCTAGGGCTTCGAAGTCATGGTTCTTCGAGAGAAACGAGGACATGGCCGTGGAGACGAAGAGAAAACGGAGGGAGGAAGCGGGCGGTCCGGCGGAGGCGGAATAAAGGATAGTCAAAAACTTTGAAAAAAAATTCTTATTCCCCTCTTTTTTAAAATTTTTGTTTTCTTTTCCTTATAGAAAAAGTTCGCATCAGACAGCAAACAACTTGAAATGTCTATTTAACGTGTCGGCAAAGTGGATCTATGGTCGGGTCCAGTTGACCTTGTAGCATAGTTTGGATTGGTCTGGACGAGGTCGGGTAGTTTTGGATCTATTTTCGGATTCTCTGTCTCCATTTAATTGGGTCAACGTCGTTGTTTTTGGAACATAAGTGGGCGATATCCTATTATAAGCTTGTCATGCATTCAGTTTTGTTGAAAAATTGCTTCATATTGCCATAAAAGTATTTTGTTTGTTCTTATACTAATTACTCTTCATCTCTTATGTTCTTTTATATTTGATTAATATATATATATATAATATTTATTTTTAAATTTTTTTAAATAAAATATCAAATGAGTACTAAGATTTTTTTTTTTTTTTTTTGTTGGATTAGCATACCATAGAAATAAAGATAGCAGTTTTATATATATATATATTTTTTTATCAGTATTTAGATTTATTATATTGGCATTGGCAAGCACAGAATAAGTCCACTTAGACATAGAACCGGTGCACCAAGGAATGCTTTTTGGAGAAGATTTTATGAGTTCCATCATATTAAATGCTGGTCATACCATACAGTTCATAAAAGACATATTTTTAAGTTGCTTTACTTTAAAAAAAAAAAAAAAATATTGCAGTCAAACAAATGCTTACGGTTGATAAAAGAGATGATGATCCAGAAAGCCCACTGAGATATATAGCGGCTTGGCCCAACTAAAATCCCATTTTGGACGGTATCAGCTCTCCACAGGCCACACGTTTGGGCCACCCAGGTCCAACTAAACCGTCCCTTCGTTTCCGCCGCTCCTTCCGCTGCTTGATCTGTTGGCCGGTCAGCCTACGGTTGGGCAAAGCTTGGTTTTTGCGTCGAATGGGAGGCCAGTGCTCGTCGGGACCGCGCAGACGTCGCCGTCACGGCTCTCCTGCTTCTTTCCCGGCAGTTGGACCCGTTACGAATCCCCCGCCGCCAGATTTCCCTCCACCTCGTCCCCCTCCTCCTTTCCTCCCCGCAGCTCCAGACCTCGCGGCGGTCCCCTCCGACAACGGCAGTGGCGGCGGGATCTCGGCGAAGAGGGAGACGATGGCGGCTCTGCCGTACGCCCACGTCGACGGGAACCTGCGAGCCCTCGCCGGGCAGGCCGAGGGCTTCGGCCGCTACGCCATCGGAGGCCTCCACGGACCGGTCTTTCACGTGACGTCCTTGGCTGGTATGGCTTCTTCTATAATTAGGGCTAGAGTCAGGACTCTCCGATCCCTAATGCTATCAATGAGGTCTTTTCCTGCTTTTCCTTTATCCTTGATTCCAATTTGAATCTAGATTATTGATCTCTGTACCCAAGTATTTATTGTGGCTTCATTTGTTAACTTGGCTTGTTAACCTGCTAACAAGAAATTGTGAATTTGCTGAAAAAAATCGTAGAAGAATATTGTATTAGTAATATAATATTCAGACATCATTCGAAATCGCGAAGTTTTTCAATTATGGGGTTGAGCATAAATTTGAACGGTGGGGAGGCCTTGAGGCTGGAGACTTTTTTCGTGATTCTTTCCTTCGGCTCAAAGATACTTCCTTTTTATTTATTAGTGTCATATCTGTTTTTCGCTCCTAAAACTTTATCTAACCCCCAAAGAGTGTTTCCAACAAGAGACTTGTTGTGTGGTGCAAAGTCATCTCATTTATTCTGGGTCTATCTCAAAGATACTTTCTTTTTATTTATTAGTGTCATATCTGTTTTTTCGCTCCTAAAACTTTATCTAACCCCCAAAGAGTTCTTCCAACAAGAGACTTGTTGCGTGGTGCAAAGTCATCTCATTTATTCTGGGTCTATGTTACTGATTAGGACAGATGACCAGATGACCAGACCATTGGGTCCTTTGGAGAATAAGATTATAAATTCTCATGGTTTGGGACTTTTGGGATACAAATTTCACTTAAGCTTTTTTTTGGCAGGAAAATGGAGAAGCCAAAATTTCCCCATTAAAGTTAAGCTTGTAATTTACTTGAATGTATGCTGTGATGTAAATGGGTTTGTTTGTAACAACATGGTGCACCAAGTTTTGATAGTTACCTTAATTCTGTTAATAACTGATAGCTAGGACCTGTAATCTACTTGAGTGTTTCCAGATCATGACATGTTGTCGTCATTTATAATGCTCACGTCTAGAACGATCTTGCCCTGTTGTCAGTCTTTTAGCATTTAATTGATAAATTAGTGATTCTTATAACATTGCTCATGCTTTTGATTTTCGAGCCACTGCTGAAAATGTTTTGATATTGTGCTTAGAATTTTTGTATGACTCAAGCTTTATCACCTTGGTGCACCTTCCTAGTGCTAGTAGCCTCATGCTAGATAGACACTGTATGAAAAAAATAGCTGTGGTAACCCTTGATTACTCAATTATGCCAAACTGCATCCAGACAAACATTTCAGTTATATCATAAAATTATTTTCTTCAATAGATACAACACCCATGTCTTATCTTTTAACATATTTGTTTTCTTCTGCTTTGGTTGTTCATAGTTTATCATCCCATGCTAAATGCCCTATGTTTCTATTTGTATAGATGATGGATATGGTTCACTTCGTGATGCATGCCGTAGAAAAGAACCCCTGTGGATTGTTTTCCAAGTTTCAGGAACCATCCACCTCTCATCGTACCTGAGGGTGTCATCCTATAAGACAATTGATGGTCGAGGACAGAGGATTAAGTTAACAGGCAAAGGCTTACAACTGAAAGAGTGTGAACATGTGATAATATGCAATTTGGAGTTTGAAGGTGGTCGAGGACATGATGTTGATGGTATTCAGATAAAGCCCAAATCAAGACATATTTGGATAGACCGTTGCAGTCTACGTGATTATGATGATGGATTAATTGATATCACCCGTGAAAGTACTGATATTACTGTTTCAAGGTAAGGGAGATGCAATTCAGAGCTTACAGCATGAATCTGCACTGGCTTGTATGTTATGTCATATACCTCTGTGGCTCAACTTGTATTGGTTACTAGTTCACTCTTTACTTATATGATAACTCTACCTTCATCTCATTTCTTTGCATTCTTTTGGTATAACTATTTACATTTTTATGTCCATATTATCATGGGCATCATGGATCAACTTTAGCCATCACTACTTGGACAAAATGATCATCACACTTGATGAACAGGCTGAACTTTGTGCCATTTTGTACCCATCTTTTTCTGAAATATGATGGTTCTTGATGAGATGGGTGAGAGGCATCTGCCTTGCATGTATTTATCATTTGCAGTATGCTTCCACTAAACAAGGCACACAGAAAAATTATCGTGCTAATTTGTTCTTAACCTTGGCAACAATTCTTTAGATTTGGATTATTATCATGCTTGATATATATAAACTACTTGGCAATATGAAGTTGTAGGGACAACTGGCAAACAGAAAGGATAGGTGCATCAATTGGAAGCATAACATCATAAATCTGCTTAGAAGCAGGAATTACTCTGTGTAATATTGATATAGAAAATAATGTGGATTAGGTGACAAAGTGACTTTACATGAATACCATTGAGAAGACATGGAGAGTCATAGCTACCTGCTGTATATAAGGTGTTACTCTGAATGAAATATTATTTTGTCTGTGACTGTTTTCTAGCTAGTTGTTTTGTGTTATTTGTAGTAGCATTTAAAAGATCATGTTGGGATACTACTAATGTTTGCGATAAGGTATTTCTTTCGATCCCACATAAGGCAAGGTCAATGTTCATGCATTCATGATCTGTTATTATTCTTCAAGCAGATGCCACTTCTCAATGCACGATAAGACAATGCTTATTGGAGCAGATAGCAGCCACATCAATGATAGATGTATGCAGGTAACAATTCATCATTGTTTTTTTGATGGGACAAGACAGCGGCATCCTCGAGTTAGGTTTGGCAAAGTTCACCTTTACAACAACTATACAAGAAATTGGGGCATATATGCTGTTTGTGCCAGTGTTGAAGCACAGGTCCTTATGAGTTTAAAATTAGTTCTCGTTGATACAAATTTCTGGAGTTCTGATTTTCTTTCATAGATTTGACATATTGTCTTTGCTTGCATTTACTGTTCCAGATTCTCTCTCAATGCAATATATATGAAGCAGGACAGAAGAAGGTGGTTTTTAAATATATGCCTGAGAAGGTAGATTTTCTATTTAAATAGAGTTATCACATGTTTTTCACAATGCTTCTTCATTTGAAATGGTCTTTCCCAAGCTATTTGGTGATTTAGATGGCACCAGGAGGGAGGATGTTAAATTGAAGCTAGAATTGCGTTGTCACGGTAATTATGAATGCCTATTTTTAGTAAAACCTTAGTACCAAGGATCTGACTTTGAGCTCAAGGTCACACACCCAGAGTGCCATTCTATTTGACTCTCATGGATTCAAGTTCCTATAGCACTTTATAAGGATGAGATCAACAAATAGTCGAGCTATGCAATATTTGTGCCTGATGTTTAGACAAGTCAACAGTTAGATGAATGAGTAGGTAGGATATCTTGAATTGCTCATCTGATTCTGCATATGATAATCTTTATAAAGGAAGGGTTTTGTCCTTTTTCAACAATGACTTGGTTAAGAGGAAAATATTAGTGAAAATGACTCGGTTAAGAGGAAAATATTAGTGAATTCGGGATTTATTATTCAAATTTACCAAACTTGAACAACATATGCTCTAATTGTTTGTAAGAACCAGTTTCATGATTGCATCCTTTTAACTGCGCTTATTAAGCCTGGCATGCATTCATTTGTCTATTGTCTACAAATCATTGGAAAAACGCTGGTGGTATACTATACTGTCCCATGATGTATCACCATAATTTTAGATGTTTACATGCACTAATCTGTGAATCATCCCCAGTTGTATTGGACCAGTTGGGAGCTACATATTTATAGATCACCGAAAAAGAAAGAACTAAGAAATCTAGTATAATAGAAGTCGTGAAATCAGGATTTCTGATATTGAATCTGGTTGTTGTTGTTGATGTAGGCAGCAGATAGAGAAGATGTCTCATCTGGATGGATAAGGTCTGAAGGTGATCTATTTCTAAATGGCTCCCAGCCTTCTTTATTACAGGGTGCTGGTGTGGATTATGTTTTCAGGGCCCATGATCATTACCCAGCTTGGACAATGGAACCTGCTTCACCGGCTCTGAAAGAGGTTCTCCAATTGTGTACAGGATGGCAGGACATGCGAAGGCCACCGGAGTGTTAGTAAGGTACTTTCCGTCTGAAACACGCAGCATAGATGGAAAAGTCCACTTGTTATCGTATACAAGTCTCTTTAAGTCTTTTAGTCACGCAGGGGACTCAGTCAGCTTATATTAGATTGTTTATTATTTATTATGTATTGAATGTTGAAATTCTTGTGCCTCTCGCTGAAATTAGTGTGTGATCCTTGTTGTGTCATCCTTCGAGCTTTAAGCTTCTCTCCAAACTATTTTCTTTTGAATTTGCGCATCTCCTTAAGCTCTGTTTTCTTATAAAAATTTCACTTCAAAGCATCCATGCCTTTGTTTCGCCCTCTGCCAGTGTTTCTGTGCCCTCCACCAAGCGTCCGTTAGGGCGAGGTTTTTTAAAAATTTATGAAATTTTGAAATACAATGTTTTAAAATATATATTTTTAGAATATCAGAATTTCACAAATTATTTATTTAAAATATATGTAATTTTATATAAATATTTTAATATTTTTTAATGCAAATTATTGAATGTTTATGTAATAAATATTTTAATAATACTCATAAATATTTTTTAAATTTTTATTGAATATGTTAATATTTATTTTTATTAAATATTGATATTTTATTTTTATTTTTTTAATATTAAAATATTCATTATTAATATTTTTTTTACATATTGACACTATTTATGTAATATTAAAAATATTATATAATTTTTAATAATTTATATAATATTAATTATTAAATTATTAATTACTATGTTATGTACTTTTTAATAATATATTTAATATCTATATTCATTAATATTTCATTAAAAATTATTTGATAGGAAAATTAAATATTTATAAATATCAAAAATATTTTTAATTAAATTTATAATTTTATTATGAATATTTATTAATGAAAAAATAAATTTTACTTTATAATTTTTATAAAAATATATAAATTAGTCATAAAGTGTATATATATAAATATTTATTGTTATAAAATACGTAAATAAAATTTAATTTCATAAATTATAAATAAAAATTAATTCAATTGCAAAAATTAAATATTATTAAGGAATAAATAATATGTTTATGTACTATTAATTATTAAATTTATTATTTTAAAATAAAATAAATATTTATATAAATAATTTTTGTAATATGTATGTAAATATTCTAACATGAAAAGAAAATTAAATATTTTAACTATTTGGGAGGATTTTTAAGGGTGATTTGTAAAGAATATATTTCAAAGAATTTATAAATTTTATATAATTTTAAAAATTTCTTTTTGATAGTGGTTGAATGAAAAATTTTTATTTTGAAATCCTAAAATCTCCCTTTGAACTGAAATTCTTTCTGAAACTTACCCATTCAAAGACAATCTTATGATATATATATATATATATTGCAATCCTAGGCTATTCTTATGATAAACTTTGCCTGGCGATAGGCTAGTCTTAATGATATAGTTTGCCTTGCGATCGTGATAACCTGTGACGCGGCCTATTTTCAACGCGTAGACTTTTAAGGCACTCAATCTATGAATCCGTGACAGGGACAAAGCTTAATGATGTTGAAGAGACGAGAGAGAAAATTAAGCGCTTGTAATCTGACATTTCAGACGCTTTTTAACGACGACTCACAGATGGCGATGGTGACGGAAGGTTGCAAGTTGACGGTCCATTTCGGATTTACGTAACAATGACGACAGCCTCTTGAATTCTTTATTCATTATCATCCATCGTTTAAAACAACTCCCTATGGATCGATAGAGGCCAAAATAATTAGAAAATTCTTTCTTTTTTTTTAATGGAAAAATGCTTTCCCCATGCGCTCTCGGTTGACTTTTCAATTATTTGCAAGCCATCGAGAAGAAAAATCTAACGTCTTTTCGAAAAGTAGGAGCATGAAACGACGATTTTTCCCAAAAAAAGAAAAATTTCTCTTTCCCTTCCCTTCCCTTGTTCCAATCAACTTTAGATTATCGCCTTTCCAGTAAAAAGACCACACGTAACTGTTTAGGTAAAACTTTCGACCATGCGCTTTCTTCCTTTAACTTTCGGTCGAACTAAATTATAGAAATAATGATCATTTTACCCTTACATACATCTAGATGCATATAAAAAATAGATCAAATATACAAAGGATCAAAATCTAAATGCATCCATGGAAAGACTAAATGATATATAATATTATAAATATGTATAAAATTTTTCTAAATATCTATACCATGATATAAATATATATAAATTTTTTCAAAGTATGTACAAAGCCAAAATTTAAGTATATATAAATAAGGACCAAGTGTTCATAAAGTAGTATAAATGCATATAAGATTATTTCAAGTGTGTACATGCTTTAAATTCAAGTGTGTAGAACGGTATAAGTGTATACATGATTATTCTGACTATGTACATGATTAAAATTCAAGTATGTATGAAATAGTATAAGTGCGTGCAGATCGTGTGTACAAGGAAAGTAAGCGACTTTAGCACTAATTTTCAAGCTTAATTTTTTTTTAGAAAGAAAAATGGGAATAATATTTTTTGATAATTCAATCCTAATAAGATGATGAGGGAAGAAATGAAAATTGATCATTTCCTCACCTCTCGACTAATAAAAAGAAGGGAGGGAAGAATGAATAGATGACTTAAACATCTTGCTCTATGTTTTCTCTATATCAAAGTATCTTGAACCGTCCAAAACTAAAAACCATCCGATTTAGGGCATATCAAAATGAATAGATAAGGAATTGACACTTGACCTTCCTTGTTCTATACCAAGTTGATACTATACACAATTGAATAATTCTATACACACTTAAAATTTAACCCTGTACACTCTTAGAATAATCATATACGTGCTTAAATCATATGGTATACACTTGAAGTAATCATGTACACACTTAAATTTGAAGCCTGTACATAGTTGGAATAATTTTGTACATACTTATATTACCCTGTATACATTTAGCGCTTTCTTATAAATACATGAATTTTGAATCTATATACACTTAGAAAGAATCCTATACGTACTTATACCATCATACACATACTTAAAGTATACATTTAAATTTTGATCCTATGCATACTTAGAAGAATCCTGTATACTTGAATTTTAATTATGTACGTGCTTAAAATAATTTTATATGTACTTATATCATCTTTAGTCTTTCATTGTATATATTTGAATTTTATTCATGCATACATTTAAAGGAATCTTGTATGCATTTATACTAATATACATGCATTTAGTTTTTTAAAAAAATATTTTTACACAACTAAGATTTTGACTTGGTATATTAGTGCATGCACTTAGTCCTCTCGCTTTTCGGGGTCAGAGGAAAAGGTCTCGGAGATTTGTATGCGAAGAAGTAGTGGATTGACTTCTAAATTCATGGAAGAAAACGATAATTTATTAAGCAATAATTCCCAAACTACATGCACGCATAAGGGCTGAAGCAAATAAAGAGCTTGTGCACCGAATGAAAAGAGTACGCAACGCTTAACGAGATCACCACGTGTTCGATCTTATGCGGACCGCGGAGAAGACTTTGAGCCGACGGAAACAGAACCGGATCCGGCCCGGTAGCCGTTGTAAGGCTCCGCACCGGAATCCGAACCATCCGAGCCGGAGAATAGCTCCGACAAGCGGTTCCTCACGTCCTCCGGCGAGAACTTCACCACCGCCAAGTCGTCCAGCAACGCCCGGCACTTCTCGTAGAAATGCCAATACGCCGGCACGATCATCCCCTGGACCACCGCCCTCACATCCTCCCTCATCTCAACGTCCGCCACCACCCACTCCGCCTGGCTCCGGCAAGCTTCCTCAAGACTCGCGTTGAATGCCCGCATCCGGTCCTGCGCCTCCGCCGGCGCCACCTGCCCCGCCGGGATCGCCGCTGCCACCTTGCTCCATCCCAGCCGCTCGAAGTTTGACGCATACTGCCTCGCCTTCGCCGCGTGCCGCGCCGCCCACTCCTCGCCTAGAAGGTGCCTCAGCCGACTCTCCCGAACCTTGTTCACTACATACTGAAGGTTGTTGGCGAGGAAAAGGTAGGACAGCGACACCTCCCGGTAGAGCCCTGCCTTGCCGTCAAGCTGGCAGAGGAGTACAAGAACGAGCCATGCGAGCCGGACGGCGACCGGAGACGGGAGCCTCTCGTCGGAGTTGGAGGTGGAGGAGGCGGAGGCCTGCGAGGTGTCGAAGAAAAATTCGGGAAGCGAGGACGGCATCTGAAGAGGGAAGTCAGCGAATATGTCGGCAAGGGCGGCGTCGTAGTCAGCAAGCAAGGCGATGTAGTTCATGCAGTAGCGGGTCAGTGGGTGGACTCCACCGCCGGGCGCCGGCGATTTGGAGGCGTCCTTTTGCATCGCCGCCTCGAAGTCGGCGAGGGTGGCCCGGGCAACCTCGGCGAGCTTGACGAGAGAATTCAGCGCCTGGGCTGGAACTGCGTCAGTGGATCCAAAAGAGAAGACAGGCTCGATCTCCGGCCAGAGCTCGGCGATTGCGTCGTAGAGATCCAATAGCCGGAACATCTTCTCCGGCGAACGCTTCGATTTCGCCACCGATTCCGGGAAACGGAGGAATTGGACGGCAGCGTCTCTAGCGATGTCCGCGAAGCATGCCTCCCGGATGGAATCCGAGCCGGCGAAGACGTGGTCCAAGAGTATCCGCTCGCCGGAGAAGAGCGTCCTCACGGCCACCCTGGATGCACCGAGCCAGATTCCGATTTTGGAGTCGAGTGACTCCCAGCCTAGCTTCCGGATCTGGGACGGGCTAAGCTTCTCGAAACCTAGCCGGCAGAGGCACTCGTCGACGATGGACTTGCGGAAGATCTTGTAGATCCGGACGCATTCCTTGCCGTACCCGGCCGAGATCATGTTCTCGGCGATTGCATGGAGGTCAGCCATGGCGGCGGTGGCGGCACGCTCGACCTCGCCGATGGACTCCCCGGCGGCGCTGAT
Organism: Metroxylon sagu; assembly: GCA_017589505.3. NCBI lineage: Eukaryota > Viridiplantae > Streptophyta > Magnoliopsida > Arecales > Arecaceae > Metroxylon > Metroxylon sagu. Next base: position 235,451 of record JACVBY030000328.1, read on the forward strand.
GTCATCCTCCGATGACCCGCCGGTATTGTCTTCGGCGTCGGAGACACCGGAGAGCGACGACCGGACGGAGACCGACTCGGGGTCGAGGCGGTCGCGGTTGGCGGAGAGGATCTGGTAGAACTCCTTCTCGAGGCGGCGCATGGCAGCCTGCATCAGAGTCTGGGCACGGACCAGCATGTTCGATCTTGACGCTAGGTTATTCCCCTGGCCGGAAACGAAATCGAGCATGGCGCGCTGGAGGTCGGAGACGGCAAGAAGGAAGCGGCGGGCCTCGGCGCGGTCCTCGTAGAAGAGGGAGGTGATCTTGGCGAAGGAGGAAGCTTCCGGATCCCACTTGGTGATGATGGCCTCCACGGCCGTCACCCTGTCATCCATCATGGTGGCGGGGGAGGAGCTCTCCTGCTGCCGAGGGGAAGGCGGAGCAGGGGATGAACGTTCACGATGACGGAAAGAGAAGGAGTAGGAGGGGAAGAGGCTTCTAATCCCTTTACTCGGCATCCTTGGTAGCTAAAAAAATGGAAGAAGAGTATAGCCTCCTCTCCGATTCCAAAGCCGTTATATATATATATAGCTGTGGCAAAGCACCAGAGAACATGACGAGTGGTGCAAGGGGGGGGGGGGGAAATGACATGGCGTGTGACGTTTTGCTAGACTGGGACTCTCAATGTTTGACCGACTTTTGATTGGTTTACAAGAAATCGAATGAGTGCGGGAAAGACCTCTCAGCCTCACGTGGAGCGTGGAATAGTTTGAAGCGGAAAACTTGAGCCAGCTATCGAACAAAATACTTGCAAACAACTGGGGGAGAAAGGAGAAGTTACCAGCGCGGCTCGGAAAAAAAAGGAGGAAGAAGGGAGTAGGTGCGGTGATGCATTTAATGAGAGAAGATTTGCGTACCATTCAGCCAGCGATGTTGAAGGAAAGCCATGGGCTCAAAAACATTGCATAGATGATCAACGTCAATGCATCCTTATTGATTTGGACTATTAAGGACAACCTTCTAAATTATATGGCCTTGATGAACTGCATCATTCCAATAGTGCCACGTTAGACGGATGACCAAGGGTGCGCAAATGGCCTCCAAGCATGATTCAGGCACACTTTTGTCCTAAGTCAATGCTGAGCTGCAACCAGATCATGAAATATCGTGACAAATCATGCCACACAACGCTGGATTCATTCCTTGTGTGCTCGTCTACAAACATACATTCCATTCCATGGTGAACAAAAAAGGGTTGGCGTTTTGCCGATTGGGATGGCGAGCAGACTGACCGACATCAATTCCAAATCATCGGAGAGCTCATTCGCTTTCATGAAGTTGACACCTTAAGCTCAACCATGACATATTGCAGCAGGGCTTTCAACTTATACCATGTGGAGATTGGCTCACCCATCCGTCCTTAGATCATCCATTGCACAGATTTCAAAGTGAAATGAAGAATGATTTATTGGCGCATGAATGCAAAAGGGAAGGATACGGCTCAATCCGTATGAGAGGTTTTTAAGTCTCTCAATCGTCTCATCCTAACATGGCTATAATGTTTTATAGTACAAATTTTTTTAAAATTTAAATATATATTTTTAAAAATGAAATAAAAATATTTAATTTTGAAAATATTTTTTTTAAGATCCAAAATGGGAATAAGATGAAACAAGGGTGTTTCATTGCATGCACGGGTTCAAGACGTCCAAGACGGTCCAGTTAGGATGCCTGTCGGCGAAGGGCTGCCGTTTCTTGCTGCCTCCAAAGTTGGCCTCTCGGCGGTGAGACGTGACGTGATGCACTGTGAAACGACCAGCCAATCAATGGTCGTACTGTCGGAAAGTTTTGAGAGTACGGCCAGAACGCTTGAATTTAGAAACTAGAACATCAAAAGATAGGATGTCTTCCAGTGTGAAAGCTCGTCCCATCCAGCTCTCTCTCTCTCTCTCTCTCTCTCTCTCTCTCTCTCCCTCTCTCTGGGCGTTTGCTTATTTAAGAAGTGGGAATTTATTTGAAACAGAAACACTAAATTCTCCTCCAAAACCTTGAAGTCAAAAGTAGTTAATGAAAGCAGGCTACGTGGGATATCATTTCCTGGTGATGTTTTAAACATGGAAGTAGACTTTTTCCATTCAGGTGTGGGTCTTCAAAAAAAAAAAAAAAACAAAAGAAAAATGGTATGACCGAAGGTAATCTTACGGCGCTATCGATCGGATTATAAGATCTATGCGAAAGATTAATCAAATCTATGGGATAGGTCTACTCTTTCCTGGTGGAATTTTAGAGAAGATAATAATGGTTTGGTGACCAAAGATGTCGACCATGTTTTTGTCTACGCTACCGCTCGGAGTTTTCCCGTGAGTTCCTTCACAAAGCGGGCGTTTGCCTTCGGTTTCGTACGCCATCGATGTGATGGGCCGTCGTTACCGTTGCTGGTTGGGTTGTCGACGAAAGCAATACGGACTGCGACTCCTTTCCACTGCAAGATTTGCTACCATGCATTTAGTCTTTGACGCGTACGCGAGAAAAAAAACAATAAAAGCATGCCATTCATATTTTTCATCGCAGTAGTACGAAGGTTCAATGGTGTAAAGCGAACGGAGTTGGCAAGACGCTGTCATGCATAACGTGCATAATGTGGTACTCAGATCATCCTATCGCCCATAATAACCTTCAATCCCAATTCGATTTATTTATTCAATAATTTAAATTTTAAAATCTAAACATGATATATTTAATAAATTAATAATTCGATATAATTTATTTTATTTATTTATTAAATAGATCGTAATAGATCAAATTGATACCGGCTTATTAACATCGGCTAACAACTACTATTAGCTAATAATATAAAATATATAATTGTAACAACCTATAAAAAATAGGTTACACATCCCATAACACCTATTGTTACAAAATTCAAATATATAACATCTCCCAACTCATAATAATATTAATAATCAAAATATAAATCTCTGTTTTAGTTCAGCAATCTACATTCTGTTAAATTTAAATGAGTATATAACCTTACATATTTTTCTGGTGAAGTGAAATATAAAATTACATATGAGATTTTTCCTTTTGGATACAAAGGAAGGTTGATTGATCGCAAAGAAAAAAGAAGAGGTCAACAAAAACATCCAACAGCAAGGCAGTAATTTTGTTTCAATACTCCAATTTATAATCCATATACTTAAAAAACTTAAAGGTAAGCAAATGCATCACAAACAAGAAGAAGTCAGTTAGTCATGCTCCCTTCATCCCGTTGTTGCTGGTTTGGCTTTTTCAACAATCAAAGTGGTGATCACCTCACCAACAGTCAAAGTGCTGACCACCTATTGGCTAAATACCAACAAAATAGAATTCATGGCTTCACACAGGCATGCACATAATAATAAAAAATAAAAAAAAAAAGGAAAAGAAAAGAAAAATTTAGGTTATACCTATGAGAATTGAGAAGTAACGGATTTGAATAAGAAGTAATAAACCACTCGCTCTTTCTTGAAACAACAATAGTCAGCCAATAACCATTACCTCTTCCTTGAAATAACATTTCCAGAAGCATCCTTTTGAAGATAGCAAGCAGCAACCTAGAAACTTAGCATAACATCAATCATAATGAAGTATGAAAGTAAGACTTAATTGGTAAATTACATAATAATATGCAACTAAACACGCAAGTATGCAACTACATATGATCGATAATTCAATAAGGATTGAGCAATGATAAAACTTTCTCCTTGCAGCATAGGCAAATATAAAAAGAAGAATCCTTTTCACTAAATCAATTGCTTGCTTCATTTCTTTTCAAAATCCATCAAAATAACTTTTGACACACATGCTACTAAGAGAGAGCCTTCCGGTGACAATGAAACAAACACCTAAGAATAACAACTTATGTCAGAGTTGCCCAAATCTCTTGTAGTTATGCTTGAAGATATACTTAATTGACCTAAAAAAATCTATAGTGTAGCGCAAAACTTGCCTTATTACATCATTAGGAATATTATTTATTACCTTCAACACATCAAGGGAACTTAGAGAAAGAAGGCTTTCAAGTAACAGTAAGTTAGTAAAGCCATTACTTAAAAGGAATTACAACTTATGTCATGGCTGCTCCAATCCTAATATAGGCTCTCAACGAAGCATCCAAATATTCATCCAAAGGAACTGAGCAATGGTGTAATTACCTCCCCTCAACATAGATAAACTAACTAGAACTTGCTTCAATTTTTTTCACAAGTCCATCAAAATAATCTTCAACACATACTATAAAAAGAGGGCCTCCCAATGACAATGTCACAGTTGCCGCAATCCTATGAATTTGTGGTTGAAGAAGTTATTATGGACCTTAAAAAAATGCCATAAAGTATAAAGCCTGCCTTACCACATCATTGGGAATGTTAAATAATACTAATTTCCAGCAAATGGGCTTCCAATCAATTGAAAAAAAAAAAATATTATGGAGCTTGTCCAAAGTATTCCTACATTGTTTGAAAACCTAGTTAATTTTTAAGTCCAACATTTACGCATCCATAATGATAACCATATAATAACTAATAACTGGCATAATAAATTTATAAGACTATAACAAAATTTATGGTCAAGTACTGAAAACCATCAAAGTATCCATAAAAAAAATAAAGAATACAAGCCCGTAAAACTATCGAATCCCCACCCCCAATCGGTTTGATTTAATTGAACCCAATCGGTTTCTCCCTAAGTTGGGTTCAATGTCACTCTAAAGAAGACACAGTCTTCTTCCCACTCCCAGCTCCCGCCCTCTCGAGAAGACTTCATCGTCTTCTCTCCAGCCGACTCCCGTGGCCACTCAAGACGGGCCTTGGGAGACATAGATCAAGTAACCTTGATCTTCAAGCTCGCCATCGCTGGTCTTCCTCGCCGGCGATGGCACAAAACCAGTACTCAATCCCCGACGCACGGCGAGGTTGAGTTCCACACCAAACGGCCAACACCCAACCCAGACCAACTGGGTTCCTGTTCCTCACCGCCGAACGTCGGCGATGATCCGACCCATCACGAGATTCTCCGGCGACTTTTAGTTGCCATTCTAGATACCTAGATGAGATCCTCTCCCATTAATCACCAAACCCTTCTTCTAATCCTAAAAAAAAAAAAAAAAATCGGAGGAAACAGAGGCCGAGTTATCTGGCTTACCTGGCGGTTGCTCGGCCTCCATGGCGGCGATCGGCGGCGTCAAACGGCACTCCAATCTCCGGCAACCCCTTGTGGCCGGTGCTTCTCCCAAACTCCGTCTAAGTCCAACAAAGTCTGGCTGACTCCAAGATCATAGACCAGAATAATAGGAGAAGGAGAGGAAGAAGAAGAAGAAGATCGGTTTGGTTCTAATAGGTTTGATCTCTTGTCCTTTTATAGATGCTTTAATTCCTCAAACCCACTTTGATCTATGCCTTTAGGATTTGGTTTCTAGAATTTTTGCTAAGAATGGGGAATGGATTTGATGGGAGAATAAGATGTTTGATGAAATGCCACTGAGAACTCATCCTGTTTTTAGAAGATCAGCCACCTGCTTTTGATTTATTTAAATGGGTTTTTAAGCTTGGATTAAGCCGGTTAATCAAATTGGCTGAAAGCCTTACATATATCCTCTCTATATGAGGTGGGAGGAGAGCCTCCTGGCCCTTAGTTTGACCGTACGTTATGGGAGGGACGGAGAGAACAAACAGAAGAGGCTGGGATGTTCATATTTGGCATTGGACTGGTCTTCTTCCTTTGCCCCTAGAAGAGAACAAACGGTGGAGGTATCAGGTTGCGAAGCATCGGGAAGAGCTTGTCTTCTTGAGTCCAACGGGTTCGGCGCCGGTGGACGCGATGGAGCACCGCATCATTGGAGCTCAAGTTTATTTATATATTGGTGGGGATCGCTGGGAGGTGTCGTGCGCACAGAGCAGCGTCGGGATCGGGCACGGTGTGCTGAGGCCACGAGGAATTTGGCACAAATAAAGGTTTGGATCGGGGACTTTGTTTTGCCATTGGGACTTCTCTCTATCCCTGAGACTCGCCATCATCGTTTCTATTGGGGGACGGCCTCTTCGTCCCTTATGTCATCTCTCTCCTATTCCTGACACCATCTTTGTCCCCTTGTTGCATGGCTGGCTTGATGGGTCATGTTAGTTGCGCCATTGGTTGTGCGGTTCCTAACTCATCTGGTCCAAAGTTCGGCAACCAGTCATGTGATCTAGGAGAAGCCCGAGTCAAGTGTTGTGATTCCTAGAGATGATGGCACCGCAACGGACTGGCTGGTGTAGTGGCTTGGGTGAAAACCTGGGCCATGCTGGTTTTATGAAGCAGCAAACACCTCATATTTAGTCCGCTATTTTTAATCGCTTCTGTTTCGTTATTAGCTATGACCTCATAGCTAACCAATGAGAAGCCAGTTATCTATATTGATTATATGCTGCCATCCCTGGTGTGGCTAGCAATTTTCCCTGTTCTTTCCATCGTTTCTTCTTCCAGCATTTCCATATATATATATATTCGGTGTGATAGGGGCAAGTCCTATGTTGCATCCTCTTGCATTGCATTTTGGTTAGACTCAGGATCTATTAGGTTGAGTTCTAATAATTTCTTTGGCCCATTGGGGCTCATGTGCATACATATTGCGCCCATTTGAGATGAAGGATCTGAACTTGGACGCTTTCTACAATTGGAAGTGATAATTTATTAGGCAATATGCCCCAGACTGCTTGCATGTATGATCTATTGCCAACAACAAGATGCTATCATGGGAGGAAAAAGAATGGCACAAGCAAATAGTTTGTGTATCGAGTGAATAAAGGACGCAACCCTTCACAAGATCACCGCGTGTTCGATCTTATGCGGACCGCGAAGATGAGTTTGAGCCGCCGGAAACAGAACCGGATCCGACCCGGTAGCTGTTATAAGACTCCGTACCGGAATCCGAACCATCCGAGCCGGAGAATAGCTCCGACAAGCGGTTCCTCACGTCCTCCGGCGAGAACTTCACCACTGCCGAATCGTCCAGCACCGAACGGCACTTCTTGTAGAAACCCCGAAACGCCGGCACGATCATCCCCTGGACCGCCGTCCTCACCTGCTCCCTCATCCCAACGTCCGCCACCACCCACCCCGCCTGGCTCTGGCAAGCCTCGTCAAGCCTCGCGTTGAATGCCCGCATTCGGTCCCGCGCCTCCGCTGGCGGTACTTGCCCCGCCGGGATCGCCGCCGCCACCTTGCTCCATCCCAGCCGCTCGAAGTTTGACGCATACTGCCTCGCCTTCGCCGCGTGCCGCGCCGCCCACTCCTCGCCTAGAAGGTGCCTCAGCCGACTCCCCCGAACTTTGTTCACTATATACCGAAGGTTGTTGGCGAGGAAAAGGTAGGACAGCGACACCTCCCGGTAGAGCCTTGCCTTGCCGTCAAGCTGGCAGAGGAGTACAAAAACGAGCCATGCGAGCCGGACGGCGACCGGAGACGGGGGTCTCTCGTCGGAGTTGGAGGTGGAGGCGGCGGGCGCCTGCGAGGTGTCGAAGAAAAATTCGGGAAGCGAGGACGGCATCTGAAGGGGGAAGTCGGCGAATATGTTGGCAAGGGCGGCGTCGTAGTCAGCAAGCAAGGCGATGTAGTTCATGCAGTAGCGGGTCAGTGGGTGGACTCCACCGCCGGGCGCCGGCGATTTGGAGGCGTCCTTTTGCATCGCCGCCTCGAAGTCGGCGAGGGTGGCCCGGGCGGCCTCGGCGAGCTTGACGACAGAATTCAGCGCCTGGGTTGGAACTGCATCAGTGGATTCAAAAGAGAAGACAGTCTCGATCTCCGGCCAGAGCTCGGCGATTGCGTGATAGAGATCCAATAGCCGGAACATCTTCTCCGGCGACCGCTTCGATTTCGCCACCAATTCCGGGAAACGGAGGAATTGGACGGCAGCGTCTCTAGCGATGTCCGTGAAGCATGCCTCCCGGATGGCATCCGAGCCGGCGAAGACGTGGTCCAAGAGTATCCGCTCGCCGGAGAAGAGCGTCTTCACGGCCACCCTGGATGCACTGAGCCAGGTTCCGATTTTGGAGTCGAGTGACTCCCAGCCTAGCTTCTGGATCTGGGACGGGCTGAGCTTCTCGAAGCCTAGCCGGCAGAGGCTCTCGTCGACGATGGACTTGCGGAAGGTCCTGTAGATCCGGATGCATTCCTTGGCGTACCCGACCGAGATCATGGTCTTGGCAATTGAATGGAGGTCGGCCATCGCGGCGGTGGATGCACGCTCGACCTCACCGATGGACTCCCCGGCTGCGCGGATGTCATCTTCCGACGACCCGCCGGTATCGTCTTCGACGTCGGAGACACTGGAGATAGACGACCGGGCGGAGACCGACTCGGGGTCGAGTCGGTCGCGGTTGGCGGCGAGGATCTGGTAGAACTCCTTCTCAAGGCGGCGGATGGCAGCTTTCATCAGAGTCTGGGCACGGACTAGCAGGCTTGATCTTGACGCTAGGTTGTTCCCCCAGTCCGAATCGAAATCGAGCATGGCGCGGTGGAGGTCGGAGACGGCAAGGAGGAAGCTGCGGGCCTCGGCGCGGTCCTCGTAGAAGAGGGAGGTGATCTTGGCGAAAGAGGATGCTTCCGGGTCCCACTTGGTGATGATGGCCTCCACGGCCGTCACCTTGTCATCCATCATGGTGGCGGCGGAGGAGCTCTCCTGCTGCCGAGGCGAAGGCGGAGCAGGGGATGAACGTTCATGATGGCGGGAAGAGGAGGAGTAGGAGAAGAACAGGCTTCTAATCCCTTTTCTCGGCATCCTCGGCAGCTAATAAAATGGAAGAAGATAAGCACTCACTCGAGAGCAAAGAGTGAGAGCCGCAGGAGGCAAAGGAACAAGAGTGGAGCCTCCTCCCCGATTCCAAAGACGTTATATAGAGAGGGAACCTTGGTGGTGAGGCAGTTGAGAACGTAAGGAGTGACGCAGCGTGAGGGGAAATGACGTTGCGAGTGACGAGGGGGAGTCTCCTTTCCGATTTCAAAGCCGTTATAGAGAGAGAGAGAGAGAGAGAGAGAGGGAACCTTGGTGGTGAGCCAACCGAGAACATAAGGCGTGACGTAGCGTTGCGAGTGACGTTTTGGTCTCGGTGGGACGGGGACTCAATTTTGACCGAGCATTGATTGCTTTACAATCGATTGAAGGAGGGCGGGAAAGGTCTCTCAGCCTCACGTGTTTCTATCGTAGTTTTTTTAGAGCTGAGTGCCTGTGGTCCGGGAAAAAGCAGTCGGACCCGGACCGGTTAACGGTGGGCCGCTCGGGGAGAGAGAGAGAGAGAGAGAGAGCGCGGAGCCGAGCAGAGGTGATCGAGGCTCCTTTCCGTGGATGGTACCATAAAAGTTACATGCATTATCTAACTCTTTCTTTTCCTTTTTTAGTAACTTTAAAATTTTCTCATTGATTAGCAAACAAATTTTCTAATAATTTTTAACAAATTTCTTAATTAACTAACAAATTTTCTTATTAATTAACAAATTTCAATAGCTTTGAAATCCTATTATTCTCTATCGATAAATATCTGAGAGCATCCTTTTGAATCACTGTATCTTCTAGAACTAAACTAGCTCCCTTCTCTTCTTTTTCTTCTTCATTTACTTCTCTTCTTCTTCTCCTCCATCTTATTTCATCTCTTACTGTGGTTCTTGGAGCCTTGCTAGACCTCGTTGAAAATCGGAAGCTCGCCAACAACAAGGGTGGAAGAAGAAGGTTACAGCTTGAAGGGTTTATGTTGTCGTTGATCAATGCTGCAAACAATAGGGTAACCATCAAGTAATTCTTAGACTTTCTTTGTTTTAACTTCTGTTTAGAGTATAAAAGTTTGAATATAAGAAGAGTTGAGCCAATGCTTGGCTCTTGGGCCTCATCGGAGGTGTGGGCTTGGGCGGAAGCTTATCGCTGGTGGGATAATCGGGAGGAAGAGATCAACCATGGTTGATCAAGTGGGCCATGGAAATGGAAGGGTTTCATCGTAGGATGAAGAGAAGACAATGTTCCTCTCAGTTCATTTGTGAACCTGCCAAAGGATGAATCGGGTTCACATATAGTTCAAGCCAAATCAAATGGTATGGATTTTGGACTGGTTAATTGAGGAGCCTTAGGAGAGCTAATATGATTTGGCTTTAACACAGTTTGAAACCAATTAATCTAAACCAAATTTGGATTTGGTTCGATTACAATGAACCAGAATATTGTTTGGGCTAAATCCTTAAACCAGAATTTTTATTCAAGTATTGAAATAGATGCTGAAAATTAATTCTATAATGCTGGATTAAAAAAGGGTTAATGGAGATTAGTGTTGGATTAACTTAATTAAGCTTTAGTTAAGGTTGTTAGTAATCTTATTATATCTCTAAAAACCTAATCAATTCTCTAGTGATCCAAATAAACTAAGGTAGGCCCAATTGCTGGTTAGAAATGTAAATTAGTTAATGATTAAGTCCAATTGAGTAAAGATTAGTGCATATTATAAGGTTATTAAGCAAAGGTTAGTAAGGAGTAATTTGGTCATTAGTTATTTTAGTAATTTTTTTGGAAAAATTAGTTTAATCAATTATTAAATGACTTAACTAAGTTATAACAGCCTAGTTAAGCATAGTTAGGAGGGTTAAAGTGGTAATTTTTAAAATATGGGTTAGAAGGATAAAATGATAATTTTTTAATTATAAATTTTAGTGAATTAATTATTTATGTTAATTACAGGTGAGTATTGATATGATCTGACTGAAAAAATTATTGGGATTAGCGATTTGAGGTAGGAGTTTTACACCTACAATTATGCAATATGTTTCATATCTTCTATGCCTACATACATCATGATTTTATTGTTGGATATCCTAGCATGTTTTAATTATACACGATGATTTATTTGTGGAGTTAAATATGTTATAGTATATTATTTTGGTTATAAAATGGTTTGGTTTTGATTTGAAATATATTAGTATAATATATTAAGATATGTTATTTTGGATGTGATATGCTTTGGCTTTGTTAGATAAGAGTTGTGATGTGAGTTGTGGATCAGTCACTGAGATGTGTATAATTTTTATTATTGATGTATGGTATTAGTTCTGCCAGTATTGGTGTAATTCCTTACTTACCTAAACTAACAACACTAGAAAAGAACTTAAGAGTCGTGAGAGGCCAGTGTAAAACCAGTCATAATTTATGGATATGGCATGACTGAATTTATTATGTCGGACACTAATATAAAAACTAACCTGTGCATGCGTATATCGCTAGGTTAGGTTGTTGGACACGGACTACTAGCATGAAGTTTGCTAGTATGTATTTTCAGTATGCAGAGTGAATTAATCCAATGCTGAGGTTGGTTAAGTTTGTGGATCTAATGTTACTGTTGATACGTAGTACTAATTCGGACAATAATGGTATGATTCTGTACTGACCTAAACTAGTGGTACCGAGGAAGGGCTTAAGAGTCATGAGAGGCTGGTGTAGAACCAATCATAGTTTGTAGATATGACGTGGTTAAATTTATTACGTTGGGCACTAATATTAGAATCAACCTAAGCGTACGTATATCACCAAGTTAGATTGCTAAACACGGACAACTGGCATTAGGTTTGTCAATATATATCAGCAATATGAAGAAGATTGAGATATGGATATGCAGTTATGTTGATAATTTTGAAATTTATTCTGATTTATATTGGTATATGAACATGGTTGGTTTAAAGGTTTTACAGCTGGTTAGTGGATAGGCTATGTTACTTTTTGTAAAAATATATTTTGATATATCATTCGTTATGGTTTTCTTGGCATATTCTTGATGGTACATATAAAATTTCTACTGGGCTTTTAGCTCATTATCCCTCCTATTTTGTCGTAGAGGATGATGATGATGCATATTCGCTGAATCCAGATATGAGAGTTGGGCACCAGAAGTGAGAATAGCATATAGTTTACTATATTGTTTGACATTATAGATATATTGATATGTACATTGAAATTGACATACATACATTTATATACTAGTTGATTTATAATAATATTATGAGATTTATGAATTTAGTTTTCGTTGATATTATCTTGATTGAAGTTATATTGTTCATGTTGAGGTTTAGAAGGCCATACGTGCTCCTAAGATTCGCTTTAAGAGTATGTGGTCGTATTGTGATGTCTCTGGTTCGGTCTATGGATTGATGGTCACGACATAGGTTTGTATCAAAGCCTAAGCTTTAGACCCTAGGAGGAGAGGAGTAGAATAGACCCTAAAGACATGTAGGGATGCTAAGATACTTAATTATCATAACAAGAATTAAATAAAATCTTGAAAGCTTAAAGAATTTGCCTTACTTGTGATGTTTGAATGTAGACGACTATGAAGGGAAAAGGTTGTACTAGATGATCCATCAGGTTCGTTGATGGATCAGCAGCCTGGGAGCAGTAGCAGCAAGGACCACGGATAGCTCTAATGGATGAGGTGCCGCAGGAGGAGGAGCATGTGGAGCACCCCTCTGATATCCATCAAGAAGGGCGGTTTGAGGTTATATGCACTCAGATGATGAAGGTATTCATAAATTCCATTCAAGAGATAATGGTGATGCAGCATGATTTCATGGAGAGACAGCTTCATCAATAGCAACAGTTTCTGACCCAGCAGCAGATGCACACTCAGCTACAACAATTTCAGCAGAAAGATCCATAGAAGGAGAAACAGGTTAGTCTATCAGATTTTAAGAAGTATGCTTCTAATCCATTCCAAGGCGTCGAAGACCCTTTAGATGCTGAGAGTTGGATGAGGAGTGAAAAAGATCTTTGAGGCTATGAGGTGTTCTGATTCAGATCAGGTTCTCTTTGCCTCTTTTATGCTCGAAGGAAAGGTAGAGGATTGGTGGAGGTCAAAGGTAGCAATGAGAGGAGGCAATGCCTCTCTCCTTGGGATGATTTCAGATTAGCCTTCTATAAGAAGTACTTTCCTCATGGTATTTAGCGATAGAAGATCAGAGAGTTCAATTGATTGGACCAATGGAATATGGCAGTTTCTAAGTACTTGCATAAATTTGAAGAACTGTCTCGGTATGCTCTTACTTTAGCAAACAGTAATTTTGATAGAGCTAGAAAGTTTGAGAGTGGTTTATGATAAAAGATCAGGATGGAGGTTGCAAATTTTGATCTGTCCACATATAAAGCAGTAGTCAATAAAGCTCTGGTTATTGAGAAGGGTCATTGTTCGCTATCAAATTTTTAAGACTATTTCCTTAACTTTTTATATTTTTGGCAATGGCAATACCATTGTCTGCTATCAAATTTTTGGATCCAATTATGAGGACTGAAATAAGTCATTTATTGTTCACATGACTATGAATACAAACTTAGCCTTAAAGGATAATAAGCCTGTTAAACCTACTAATAATGTTTCTACTATAGACAAGGCTTATTGTGATGAGACTAAGGATTTTCTTAAGGCCATTGATAGAAAATTTGTCAAGTTTGACAAAGTTGAAACAACAATTATTTGAGATTGCTCATATCCACCACTTTAGGCTCTCTTGAGTTTCTAATCATGTCTCTTCTATTAGAACAAACTTATTTTCTGTTCCTTCTTAGAACAAATGTAGCTACTCCGTTTAGTTATCTTACTCTCTTGAGGTTGTTGGTGTTAGTCCTAAATGTAGAAGAGTTGTAGAAAATTCTTCAATATTGTGGTATGGATGTTTAGGACATATCTCTAGGAAGAGGCTGGAGAAATTGATTAAGTAGAGTATTCTATATAACCTTGACTTCTCAAATTTAATTAGATAGGTATTTTTCCTATTTTAAAGAGAAAGTTATTGACTAGTGCATATATATATATATATATATATATATATATATATAAAAGAGCAAGTGGGATGATATTGATATTTTTTTTGAGTGAAACAAGATAGTAGTATTATGTCACTTTGACGGTGATGCTTCTTTTGTTATGAGGAATGCAGATCCATTATGATAGATCCTATAGTATTTTGGCTTGTCTCAGAAGCCTAAATTGAGAAAGATTTCAATAAGTTTAATGTGTAATTGCTTTTTTAGTAGCACTGATTTTGAAATATGAGTTTTTTTTTGAAGACTCGATGTCCTTAGACTAATAATATGATAGATCCATTAGTAGCTTGATGTATGCTTAACTGTGTACACATTCTGATATTGCTAGTATAATAAGTGCACCTTTTGGGATACTTGGGTGATCTTGGGTTGAATCATTGGAAAGCTATTAATTAAATCCTAAGATATTACAGGGCACCAAGGATTGTATGCCTATTTATAAGCAATCCAATCATTTTGAGGTGATTAGACATTTTGATATTGACTGTGCACGTTGTCCAGATGATAGATCCATTTCTGGTTATGTATTTGTGATAGCAGGAGGAGCTTTTTCATGAAAGAATGTTGGGTAAACACTCGCAACTACCTCACTTATCAAGACTGAAAATGCAGCATATTGTGAGGTTACATGTCAAGCTCTTTGGTTATACAATTTTATTTTAGAGCCTTATATTGTTAATTAATCTATCTCAAGGCTGCTAACTATATGATTATTGATTCACTAACTAAAGACTTAGTTCTCAAAGTTCTTTAGGAACATATAACCGGTATAGGAATAATTAAGTCTTTTGATGTTTTGGATTAGTGGGAGTTTATGATATTATTATAATTACAACCATGATACTTATGTTTATATTATTTTTGAAAATATTATGTATTATTGTTTATGCCATATAATTGTTATTACGCAAACTTATGTTTACATATGGCATTATTTCTAATTTTGTAATCTGAAACATTATAACCTAGTCTCAGTGGGCTTCGTATGAAGTAATGCATCTTGGATATACTTGGACATTTGATGATTTGCATGTTAATGACAATTTGCTATGCATTTTGTATACTATATTCCGATGTTTTGTTTCTTGATCATGAGACTATTTGTACTTTGACATGTATTATATTTTCTATCCCTTTTGGATATAATATTCTACATCATTGGATGCTTATAATCTCATATTAAATCAATTTTGCTTGTAAAGGTAAGCACCCACATTCAACATTCTTTGTTGTGGTCACATATTTTGTGTTATTTAATTCGAAAAAATATTTTTCTTGAAATCATGGCATATGTCATCCAAGTAAGAGAGACTATTAGAAATTTTTCAACAAATGGACTAGCATAATCATTATCCGGATTAATTGAATGTTGAATTAATAGAGTATTTTGTGAATCCATAATAGTTGTGATTGCCATTTGTATTATTAGACTATTTGGTACACCTTAAAGTGGTATAGGCTTATGTTAAGTATAGACCTTATAAATAAGCGGCTCAGAATGGATAGAGCATGCAATAGTTTGAGTTTGATTGTCATAAGGAAGGGTTTCTACCATCACCCTATAAATATTGCGGTAGCCCCATTGAGCCGTAATACTTTTTGCTACCTATAGGGTAGAGTGAATGTCTTCTTTCCTACAACACATACACAAACTCCAATCATGTTCTGCATTGCAGGGAGGTATGGATCTAGTGATAAATCCATATAAGATTTATTTTATATTAAACATGCACATATACTTATGATTTTGAGATTATCGATCATGTTTTGGATTTGTAAAATTTAGATTTTCTATCAAAAAAGACTAGCCAATATGATAGTACATTTTTTTGGCATGCTTGACTAGCCCATGTTGGCTATGATAGACTGAAGAAATCTTTATGCATAAATTGGTGGATGGAATCCAGATTTGAGAAACTTCCATCAAGATGTTGCTTATGAAGGGTGTCAATTTGAGAAAGCACATCGTTTATCATTTGACCATCTTCCACGAAAAGCAAGAAGCCATTGGAGCTTGTACAATCAAATATTATAGTTCCTTGTAGAATAGCTAGTTATAGAGGATGCTGCTATATGTTTATTTTTGTTGATGATTACACCCAATACACTTGGGTTTTCTTTATGAAGTAAAAGTTTGAAGTTCATTTTCATTTCAAAATGTTTAATAAGATTGTGGAAGAGGAACATCAAACAAAGATAAAGCACCTAATTAAGAATTAACAATGAGGAAGAATACATGTCAAATGAATTCTCCAAATTCTGCTTTGATCGTAGTATCAAAAGGCAAATGTTTTGTCCTAGAACATCCTAGCAAAATGGTGTGTTGAAGTGATGTTTAGGTGGAGGCCATGCAATGCACATATTGTCTTATTGATAGACTTCCTTTCAAAAGTGTTGGAATGAAGACACTGTGTGAGCTCTTATACTAAAATAAAGCCTTCAATTGCTTACTTCAAAGCGTTCAACCCTGCATGCTATGTTCATATTTTGAACATACAAAGAACAAATTAGTGGCAAAAGCCAAGAAATGCATCTTTATGAGATATGATCCTCAAAGAAAGGGTCGGTGATGTGTGGATCAAAAGACACAGAAAGTGATCACATCATGTGATGCTATTTTTGATGCAATTTCTTCTTATTATTTGTAGCTTACACTAATCCTTTATGTAGCTTCTATAAATAATGAAGATTTGGAAGATGCTGAAGGCCCAAAGTTTCTAATACATTTTTCTAATAAAGCATCGTCTTTGGCACCAAAGTCTACTTCAAAAGGGACTACCAAACCACCAAACAAGCAAGATGAGCTTAGTGAAGATGGATTGGTGCTAAGAAGTTCACAAAGAGAATACAAGATGTCTTAAAAATTCAAAGACTTTCAGATAAAAAAGAATCATTGCAATGTTATTGAATGCTTTCTTACAGGACTATTTCATGAAAGGGAGTGATCTTATGAATAAGCCAAGGGGATTCCAAAACGAGAATTTGCTACGAAGGAAGAAATGGAGGCATTTATAAAGAACAAGACTTAGCATTTAGTCCTAAGGCCATTAGAAATAAAACCTATTTCTTACAAGTGGGTTTTTAAGACAAGGGCCAAGGCAAATGGTGCAATTGCTAAATACAAAGAAAGGCTCATGGCTTACGGTTTTTCGTAAAAGTTCAAGATAAATTATGAAGAAACTTTTAGTTTGATGGCCAAAATGATATTGATCCAGGCCAATTTATTATTAGCAGTATGCAAAGAATAGAGATTTTGCCAACCAGATGTGAATGCTTTCTTATATGGAGAGCTTGATTATGGCATATATATGGAGAAGCCATCTGAATTCGAGTTTAAAAACTTAAATAATCAAGTATGTAAGTTTAAAAAGGTATTATACGAACTCAAACAAGCATCATAAGCATGGTACGGTAAAATTGATAATACCTAACCTTTTGTGATTATATTATTTCAAATGCTGATGCAAGCCTCTTTATCAAAAAGGATTAAAATGTATGTATTTTATATGTAGATGATATGATAATTACAAGAGATAATGAAAGTTATAAGGGTCAGATGAGAGCTTGCATTTCGATTTGAGATCAAGGATCTGAGCTTGGACCCTTTCTGCAATTGGAAGTGATAATTTATTAAGCAATATGCCCCAGACTGCATGCATGTATGACCTATTGCCAACAACAAGATGAAGTCATGGGAAGAAAAAGAATGGCACAAATAAATAGTTTGTGTATCGAGTGAACAAAGGACGCAACGCTTAACAAGATCACCGCGTGTTCGATCTTATGCGGACCGCGAAGATGACTTTGAGCCGCCGGAAACAGAACCGGATCCGGCCCGGTAGCCGTTATAAGACTCCGCACCGGAATCCGAACCATCCGAGCCGGAGAATAGCTGCGACAAGCGGTTCCTCACGTCCTCCGGCGAGAACTTCACCACTGCCGAGTCGTCCAGCAACGAACGGCACTTCTCGTAGAAACCCCGAAACGCCGGCACGATCATCCCCTGGACCGCCGCCCTCACCTCCTCCCTCATCCCAACGTCCGCCACCACCCACCCCGCCTGGCTCCGGCAAGCCTCCTCAAGCCTCGCGTTGAATGCCCGCATCCGGTCCCGCGCCTCCGTTGGCGCCACCTCCCACGCCGGGATCGCCGCCGCCACCTTGCTCCATCCCAGCCGCTCGAAGTTTGACGCATACTGCCTCGCCTTCGCAGCGTGCCGCGCCGCCCACTCCACGCCTAGAAGGTGCCTCAGCCGACTACCCCGAACTTTGTTCACTATATACCGAAGGTTGTTGGCGAGGAAAAGGTAGGACAGCGACACCTCCCGGTAGAGCCCTGCCTTGCCGTCAAGCTGGCAGAGGAGTACAAGAACAAGCCATGCGAGCCGGACGACGACCGGAGACGGGGGTCTCTCGTCGGAGTTGGAGGTGGAGGCGGCGGAGGCCTGCGAGGTATCGAAGAAAAATTCGGGAAGCGAGGAGGGCATCTGAAGAGGGAAGTCAGCGAATATGTTGGCAAGGGCGGCGTCGTAGTCAGCAAGCAAGGCAATGTAGCTCATGCAGTAGCGGGTCAGTGAGTGGACTCCACCGCCGGGCGCCGGCGATTTGGAGGTGTCCTTTTGCATCGCCGCCTCGAAGTCGGCGAGGGTGGCCCGGGCGGCCTCGGCGAGCTTGACGAGAGAATTCAGCGCCTGGGTTGGAACTGCATCAGTGGATTCAAAAGAGAAGACAGGCTCGATCTCCGGCCAGAGCTCGGCGATTGCGTCGTAGAGATCCAATAGCCGGAACATCTTCTCCGGCGACCGCTTCGATTTCGCCACCAATTCCGGGAAACGGAGGAATTGGACGGCAGCGTCTCTAGCGATGTCCGCGAAGCATGCCTCCCGGATGGAATCCGAGCCGGCGAAGACGTGGTCCAAGAGTATCCGCTCGCCGGAGAAGAGCGTCTTCACGGCCACCCTGGATGCACCGAGCCAGGTTCCGATTTTGGAGTCGAGTGACTCCCAGCCTAGCTTCTGGATCTGGGACGGGCTGAGCTTCTGGAAGCCTAGCCGGCAGAGGCTCTCGTCGACGATGGACTTGCGGAAGATCTTGTAGATCCGGATGCATTCCTTGGCGTACCCGACCGAGATCATGGTCTTGGCGATTGAATGGAGGTCGGCCATCGCGGCGGTGGCCGCACGCTCGACCTCACCAATGGACTCCCCGGCGGCGCGGATATCATCTTCCGATGACCCGCCGGTATCGTCTTCGACGTCGGAGACACTGGAGATAGACGACCGGGCGGAGACCGACTCGGGGTCGAGGCGGTCGTGGTTGGCGGAGAGGATCTGGTAGAACTCCTTCTCAAGGCGGCGGATGGCAGCTTGCATCAGAGTCTGAGCACGGACCAGCGGGCTTGATCTTGACGCTAGGTGGTTCCCCCTGTCCGAAACGAAATCGAGCATGGCGCGGTGGAGGTCGGAGACGGCAAGTAGGAAGCGGCGGGCCTCGGCGCGGTCCTCGTAGAAGAGGGAGGTGATCTTGGCGAAGGAGGATGCTTCCGGGTCCCACTTGGTGATGATGGCCTCCACGGCCGTCACCTTGTCATCCATCATGGTGGCGGCGGAGGAGCTCTCCTGCTGCCGAGGCGAAGGCGGAGCAGGGGATGAACGTTCATGATGGCGGGAAGAGGAGGAGTTGGAGAAGAACAGGCTTCTAATCCCTTTTCTCGGCATCCTCGGCAGCTAATAAAATGGAAGAAGATAAGCACTCACTCGAGAGCAAAGAGTGAGAGCCGCAGGAGGCAAAGGAACAAGAGTGGAGCCTCCTCCCCGATTCCAAAGACGTTATATAGAGAGGGAACCTTGGTGGCGAGGCAGTTGAGAACATAAGGAGTGACGCAGCGTGAGGGGAAATGACGTTGCGAGTGACGAGGGGAGTCTGCTCTCTGATTCCAAAGTCGTTATAGAGAGAGAGAGAGAGGGAAGCTTGTTGGTGAGGCACCGGAGAGCATAAGGAGTGACGTAGCCAGGAGGAAAATGAGGTTGCGTGTGACGTTTTGTTATCGGTGGGACTGGAACTCAATTTTGGACCGAGTATTGATTGCTTTCCAAGTTATCGAAGGAGGGCGGAAAGGTCTCTCAGCCTCGCGTGTTTCTATTGTAGTTTTTTTATAACATGGTTCCTGTGGACCGGGAGAAAGCAGCCCGTTTGACGGTAAAGAGCAAGTCAAAATATTTATAAATAGGTGGAGAGAAGTAGAAATCGTCAACACGGCTCGGGGGCAAGTCAAAATATTTGTAAATAAACGGAGAGAAGTAGCAATCGTCAGCGCGGGATAGGGTGATCATCGAGGTTCTTTTGCTTGGGAAACGGTGAAAAAGGTCGCCGGGAGAGGCTGCGTTTGGAGTCGCCGGGTGTCTTGCTGTGGCCTTGCTTGGGTGGAACAAGAAGCAATGGGCGACCTTGAAATTGCATCGCCCTGGCAGTGCATTGCTCCAACTGTGCCACGTTGAAGACGTCGCGAGATGCACACTAACTGCGTCTTGTGAACTGGCGCCACCTGTCAAAGTGGATTCAAAGTGAACCAATTCTGAGTCGACGGAGCTCCTTCGCTTCCGTGAAGTTGACGCCTTAAGCTCAATCACATCAAATTACAGGGCTTTCAACTTATGCCACGTGGAAATTGGCTCACCTATCTCCTTATGGATGGGACATTGTCTTTCTGCGCATCCATTTGCCGTCGGATCATCCATTGCATAGATTTCAAAGCAACATGAACGAATAATTAATTGGTGCATCAAAACAGAATGATACAGTTAGGTATTTTTAGTCAGTGATTCAAATTTTAATTGGACGAAGACCATTTCCATCAGCGTAAACATTTTTTAAAATTATTTTTATGGTATCATTCCATTCTATTTTGACTATTATAAATCTAATTTATCATTAAAAATATGGCTTTAAAATTTAAATATATTTAAAAATTAAATAAAATATTTAAGATTGATGAATATTTTTTTTTTTAAAAAAAAGTATGTTAGAAAGCGTCGAAACATTTGACCAAATCGAAGATTGAAATGGAATGCAACATGGGCATCTCAGTTAAAAAAATAAAATTAAATTAAAAAGAAAAATTGAGAGGTCTTCGTTTCACGTGATTTAAAGCCTTGGTTCGGTCCATGAACCGGTCAAGACGTCTAATACGACCCGGTTAAGATGTCCGTCGGCAGGGATTGTCGTTTATCGTCTCCCAAGTTTTCCTTGGCTGTGACAAGTGTCACAAATACGCTCGTGAGACGACCAACCATCAAAGTCGAACTATCGGAAATTTCTTCCTGCGTGAAAGTTCTCACCATCCAGTTCTCTCTCTGTTTGTTTGCTTATTTAATGAAGGCTCTCTCTCTCTCTCTGTTTGTTTGCCTATTTAATAAGCGAACATTTATTTGAAACAAAAACACTAAACTCTCCTCCAAAACCTTGCAGTCAAAGATAGTGAAAGAAGGTTACGAGGGATGTCACAGTAGATTTTTTCTTAAAAAAAAAAAAAAAATAGTGTGACCGAAGATAATCTCACAGTTCTATCGATCGGATTATAAGACATATACGAAAGATTAAATCTATGATCTTTCAGAAGAAAAACTAGTTCAGTGACTGAAGGTGTCTGCTTCAACACATAGTTTTTCTGCGAAGTTCCTTGGCAAGGTGGGCGTTTGCTCGTGGTTTCGTACGTCAACATTAATAAGGTGGTCCACGAAATCAACACGAACTTGTGACTCCTCTCCCTTCCAACATTTGCTACGGTGTATTTGTCTTTGACATGTGCACGAGAAAAACGAATTAAGTTTGCGCTTCATACTTTTTTCACTGCATGGTTTTGTATACCATGCTTGATTTTTCTTGAAAACCAACCATTCAACACCATCAAACAGCTTATAAAACACAAAAACATCCTTCATTTGCCAAGTCATAAAGGGCCAACGATCTAAGCAGAACGGAACTGGAGAGATCCTATCATGCACGTCTATGCTGTAGTTGTCGTAAGAAAAACGTTTCAAAACTTTCTTATCAAATAAATATTCTTTATCATCAATGAAAAATATATAAAATAAATTTATTCATGAATTATTTCTTTTTCTATTTAAAAGAGTATTCGTTTTTTAAAATAAATAATTATTTTTATGCTTTATATTTGGAATGTACATATTTCTATACTAGTAGATAAATAAGGTAGAATCTATTTGGACAATGTTATTGTAACGTATAACCAAAGATTGGCGAAGCCGGATGATTATAACTTTAAGCATCTCTGAGCAATCTCAGACTCATGACGCCTGTCCGGTCTGTTCCATTATTCTTCTTTTTGTTTCCTTCGGTGAAAATAGTTTGCATTAAAAGATGTTTGTGAGAGCGATACTGGAAAATAAGCGGATCAGTCATCATTTATTTTCACTATTCTGAAGAAAAAAAAATCATAATTTGGTAAGTGAAATTGTAATAATAAAAAAAATTAGAATTAAAATAAAAGTACTCTCATGATTACAAATAAATTTTTAGGCGATTGACTTTGTATCTTGACATGGCCGCACAGGATGGGTTGTTGGTCATCATAATTAGTATGGTGATGTTTGCATTTAAATAATACATGTAAATGCTGATTGTTGGCATAGATTTCAATACAAATGGTCAAATACTGAGAATTGCTGCAATGCTTTTCAAATACTTTTCTTTCTCATTTCTTTATATATATATATATACATAGTTTAAAATATATATCATATCCTTACGAGAAATAACGACATAGCTTGCCATCAAAATATGAGATTACGCATACACTACAGAACGAATCAACCCTTCTATTTAACAACGACTCACAGATGGCGATGGTGACGGAAGGTTGCAAGTTGACGGTCCATTTCGGACTTACGTAACAATGACGACAGCCTCTTGAATTTTTTATTCATTATCATCCATCGTTTAAAACAACTCCCAATGGATCGATAGAGGCCAAAATAATTAGAAAATTCTATTTTGTTTTTAATGGAAAAATGCTTTCCCCATGCACTCTCGGTTGACTTTTCAATTATTTGCAAGCCATCGAGAAGAAAAATCTAACGTCTTTTCGAAAAGTAGGAGCATGAAACGACGATTTTTCTCAAAAAAAGAAAAATTTCTCTTTCCCTTCCCTTGTTCCAATCAACTTTAGATTATCGCCTTTCCAGTAAAAAGACCACACGTAACTGTTTAGGTAAAACTTTCGACCATGCGCTTTCTCCCTTTTAACTTTCGGTCGAACTAAATTATAGAAATAATGATCATTTTACCCTCAGATACATCTAGATGCATATAGAAAATAGATCAAATATACAAAGGATCAAAATCTAAATGCATCCATGGAAAGACTAAATGATATATAATATTATAAATATGTATAAAATTTTTCTAAATATCTATACGATGATATAAATATATATAAATTTTTTCAAAGTATGTACAAAGCCAAAATTTAAGTATATATAAAGAAGGATCAAGTGTTTATAAAGTAGTATAAGTGCATATAAGATTATTTCAAGTGTGTACATGCTTTAAATTCAAGTGTGTAGAACGGTATAAGTGTATACATGATTATTCTGACTATGCATATGATTAAAATTCAAGTATGTATGAAATAGTATAAGTGCGTGCAGATTGTGTGTACAAGGAAGGTGAGCGACTTTAGCACTAATTTTCAAGCTTAATTTTTTTTTAGAAAGGAAAATGGGAATAATATTTTTTGATAATTCAATCCTAATAAGATGATGAGGGAAGAAATGAAAATTGATCATTTCCTCACCTCTCAACTAATAAAAAGAAGGGAGGAAAGAATGAATAGATGACTTAAACATTTTGCTCTATGTTTTCTCTATATCAAGGTATCTGGAACCGTCCAAAACTAAAAACCATCCGATTTAAGGCATATCAAAATGAATAGATAAGGAATTGACACTTGACCTTCCTTGTTCTGTACCAAGTTGATACTATACACAATTGAATAATCCTATACACACTTAAAATTTGACCCTGTACACTCTTAGAATAATCATATACGCGCTTAAATCATATGGTATACACTTGAAGTAATTATGTACACACTTAAATTTGAAGCCTGCACATAGTTGGAATAATTTTGTACATACTTATATTACCCTGTATACATTTAGCGCTTTCTTATACATACATGAATTTTGAATCTATATACACTTAGAAAGAATCCTATACATACTTATATCATCATACACATACTTAGAGTATACATTTAAATTTTGATCCTATGCATACTTAGAAGAATCCCGTATACTTGAATTTTAATTATGTACGTGCTTAAAATAATTTTATATGTACTTATATCATCTTTAGTCTTTCATTGTATATATTTGAATTTTGTTCATGCATACATTTAAAGGAATCTTGTATGCATTTATACTAATATACATGCATTTAGTTTTTTTTAAAAAAATTTTTACACAACTAAGATTTTGACTTGGTATATTACTGTATGCACTTAGTCCTCTCGCTCTTCGGGGTCTGAGGAAAAGGTCTCGGAGATTTGTATGCGAAGAAGTAGTGGATTGACTTCTAAATTCATGGAAGAAAACGATAATTTATTAAGCAATAATTCCCAAACTACATGCACGCATAAGGGCTGAAGCAAATAAAGAGCTTGTGCACCGAATGAAAATATTGGAGTGGAAACACCCTCACGATTTCTCTCTGTTTCAGCTACACCAGAAACTTAACAATCGACAGCAGAGATTAAATGAAAAATAAAATATTATTTCTTTACACACACATACGGAGTTGAAATGCAATTGGATTGCCTTATATAAGCTTACAAAGGAGAAAACTAACTTGATTCCATGATAATCACGATCTCAACCAACTAGAGAAACTAAAAAACTGAAAGGAAACAAAACACAAAAAAAACTCGGAAACTGAACAAACCGAGTCCCTTACGGCCAGCTTTGCATCATATTTTCATCACACCCCCTTGATGCAAAGTTTGACACACCAAATAATGATCTGAACTTGACAAATTTGGAGTAGTTCAGAGCTTTGGTGAATCCATCAGCAATCTGATTACTTGTGCAGCAATACTTCATCACAATCACATCTTCAGCCACTGCTTCACGAATAAAGTGGTACTTCAACTCAATATGTTTGGTCCTCCCATGAAACACTGGATTCTTTGTCATTGCTATTGTAGCTTTGTTATCACAGAAGATTTCTGTTCCTTGAGTTTGATCTTGGTGCAGATCTTCTAGTATTCTTCGCATCCATATGGCTTGGCAAGCTGCTGTAGATGCGGCGATATATTCAGCTTCAGAAGATGATAGAGCAACAGTTGCTTACTTCTTCGTCATCCATGATATAGCTCCCGAACCATGAGAGAACATAAAACCCGAAGTACTATTCCTATCTTCTACAGAACCTGCCCAATCACTGTCAGTAAAACCAACTAATTTAAAATTAGGATTGGATTTATACCATATTCCATAGTTGCTTGTAGCTCTGACATATCTGAGAACTCATTTTGCTGCTCCAAGATGATATACTGAAGGAGAATGCATAAACCTTGAAATCAAATTAATTGAGAATAAGATATCTGGTCGTGTGTGAGTCAGATACATAAGTCTCCCAACCATACTTCTATACAACTTAGCATCTGCCTTAACAGTACCATCATTCACTGTCAACTTTTCATTTGTATTCATGGGAGTAGAAAATGTCTTACACTTCAGCATATCGAACTTTTCAAGCATATCTAATGCATACTTTTCTTGATTAACAAAAATACCAACTTCTGTTTGTTGAATTTGAAGACCAAGAAAATAATGCAGCAAGCCCAAATCAGTCATATCAAATTCTTGCATCATACTTTTTTTAAACTGTTTGATAAGAAATTCAGAGGATCCAGTGTATATCATATCATCAACATACACACAAACAACAAGTATATCCATACCTTTCACCTTTACATAGAGAGTGGGTTCACTTTCACTTCTATGAAAACCATTGTTGTGTAGATGCAAATCAAGTCTTCCATACCAAGCTCTCGGTGCTTGCTTAAGCCCGTAGAGCGCCTTCTTCAACTTGTACACTTGCTCCTCCTTTCCATCAACAATGAATCCTTGTGGTTGCTGTACATACACATCTTCATCTAAGAAACTATTCAAAAAGGCAGATTTCACATCAAATTGGAAAATATGCCATTTCATTTGAGCTGCTAATGCCAAGATAAGTCTAACAGTTTCAAACCGAGCTACAGGAGAAAAAATTTCATAAAAGTCCAGACCATATTGCTGTGCATATTCCTTGACAACTAGTCTCGCTTTGTAATTTGAGATATTTCCATCAGCATTATATTTCACTTTGTAGATTCATTTCACACCAATAGCATCTTTTCCTTGTGGCAAGTCTACAAGCTCTCATGTGTCATTTTTTTCAATAGCAACCATTTCCTCTTTCATGGAGTTTTCCCATTCCTTTTTTTTACATGCCTCCTCATAGTTCATAGGTTTTGACACAAGGAAGACAAATGTACAAGAGTCATAGATTTCTTTTAAGAAGCGTACCTTCCTTGATGGAGTTTCTGAATCAGATGTAATGTCTCTATCACTACTGGTTGGCCTGCTCATATGCAGCGGTGATTGTCTTGGAGAGTAATTAAATGATGAAGAGGCTTGAGAAGAAATATTCTCAGTGTTAAGTTGTGTTGGTGGTGCTTCGATGTACTGATTTTCTACTTTTGTCCATTCCCAAGTGTTGTACTCATCAAAGATAACATCTCTACGGATGATTAGTCTTTTAGTTATAGGATTATATAATCTATAACCCTTTGTCTCACCACTATAACCAACAAAGATGCATTTCTCACTCTTCTTGTCCATCTTACTATGCTCATTTAAGTCAAGCAAGGCATACACAATGCAACCAAAGACTCTTAAATTACTCACATTGGGCTTTTTCTTCCATCAAGCTTCATATGGAGTCATATTGCGTACTGCCTTTGTTGGAGAGATATTGAGAAGATGCACAGCTGTAGCCACTGCTTCAGCCCAAAATTCTTTGGAAAGTTATTTTTCACTCATCATACTTCGTGCCATTTCCACCACTATTCGGTTTTTCCTTTCGGCGACTCCATTTTGCTCTGGTGTTTTCCTTATTGTCAATTGCCTGCGAATACCATGTTGCTTACAAAAATGATTAAACTCATCAAATAACAACTTACCCCCTCGGTCAGTGCAAAGAGTTTTGATAATATGACCGCACTCTTTTTCTGCAAAAACCTTGAACTCCTTAAACTTTTCACATGCTTCTGATTTCTGAGCAAGGAAAAATACCCAACTCATGCGAGAAAAATCATCAGTAAACAATAAAAAATATCTACTCTTGTTCAAAGATAGAGTTCTCATTGGGCCACAAATATCAGCATGAACCAAAGCTAAAGGTTCTTTGGCTCTCCAAGCCTTTCCAACTTGAAATGGCAATCGATGTCGCTTACCATACACACATCCTTCACATAAGATATCATCACAAACAATAGAAGGCAGACCACATACCATATTCTTCTGACTTAATAGCTTCATCCCATTGAAATGCAAATGTCCATACCGTAAATGCCATAATCGAGACATTTTATTTAAAGCAGTAACTAATGCACACTCATCAAGGCATGAAAGCTCAAACGGAAACATTCTATTCTTAGTAATGTGACTTATCAGAAGTGGTACTTCAGACCCTTTTCTTATAATCTCACATACATTATCACGAAATGCAATCATATAACCTTTTTGAACTAACTGACCCACACTGAGCAAATTATATGCAAGATCAGGTGTGTAATAGACATCATGAATCAACCTTTCAATACCTGATTTAATTTTAATTGCAATTGTCCCTTTTCCTTCAATTCGTAGTTGCTTGTTGTTTCCAAGCCGAACTTGCAATTTCACTGACTCATCAATATGACGAAAGAGACTTTTTTCCCTTGTCATATGATTACTGCACCCACTATCTAGAAACCACACATGATTAGTATTATATTCATTGAGATCTAAGTGAGTGAGAAATAGATTACCATCTTCCGACTTTTCTTCCACAATATTAGCTTCATGTTTTTGCTTATCCCAGCAATAAGGTTCAGTATGTCCATTCTTCTTGCAAAAATTACAAAACCTATTTTTACGATTCTGATTTTGATTACCTTTGTCACCATTTTCAAACTTACTCCGCCGATCATCCGACTTCCCACGACCATGACCACGCCCACGGTAACCAGCTCTCCCTCGACCTCTAGCTGCATGCTTTTGATCTTCACTTTTTTTGTGTTTATTGCTAACCTCTAACTTGACTTGAAAAGCTTGCTCAATGTTCTTTTCAGCATATATGTTCATCCTTTCTTCATGAGCTAAAAGAGATCCCATTAATTCATTAAGAGAATAAATGGTTAAATCTTTTGACTCCTCAATCGCAGTCACAACATGATCAAATTTTTGTGGCAAACTTCTCAGAACTTTTCCTACAATCTTTTGATCAGAAATAACTTCTACAAATATTCTCATATTATTTATAGTGACTGAAATTCGTAAAAAAAATTCTTGAATAGACTCACCTCCTTTCATAAACAAGGTCTCAAAATCTCTACGAAGAGTCTGAAGTTTCACAGTTTTTACCTTCTCATCCCCATGGAACTCTTGCTTTAAAATACTCCAAGCTTCACTTGATTTGGTGGCATTTGCAATCCGAGGGAAGATGATGTTTGTCACAGCTTGTTGAATGACAAGTAGAGCCTTTGAATCCTTCTTTCGAAGCTCCTCTTTAGAACTCCCAGTATCTGCATAACCATTCTCAACTAGATCCCAAAGATCTTGAGCCATAAAGAAAGTTCTCATTTTTATGCTCCAAAACTCATAATTATCTCCATTAAAGATGGGTATCAATGACTGAGTGAGGTTGAGAGTAGACATACCACTTGTCATGATGAAAAACTCTGTAATAAACTTCTATCAAACACCTTATGTGCAGAAGAATTGTACCTCTTTTTGAAGCTTTACACCTACAGGCTTCAGTTTTCCAGAGATGCTTTGCTACAGCAACACCTCTAGTGCCAGATGGTCGCCCAAAGTTGATCCAAATTGGCTCTGATACCAAAAATTGGAGTGGAAAACCCTCACGATTTCTCTCTGTTTTAGCTACAGCAGAAACTTAACAATCGAGAGAAGAAATTAGATGAAAAATAAAATATTATTTCTTCACACACACATACAGAGCTGAAATGCAATTGGATTGCGCTTACAAAGGAGAAAACAGACTTAATTCCATGATAACAAAGTATGATCACGATCTCAACAAACTAAACAAAGTAAAACACTGAAAGGAAACAAAACACAAAAAAAAACTCGGAAACTGAATAAACCGAGTTCCTTACGCTAGCTTTGCATCATATTTTCATCAAAGAGTACGCAACGCTTAACGAGATCACCACGTGTTCGATCTTATGCGGACCGCGAAGAAGACTTTGAGCCGACGGAAACAGAACCGGATCCGGCCCGGTAGCCGTTGTAAGGCTCCGCACCGGAATCCGAACAATTCGAGCCGGAGAATAGCTCCGACAAGCGGTTCCTCACGTCCTCCGGCGAGCACTTCACCACCGCCGAGTCGTCCAGCAACGCCCGGCACTTCTCGTAGAAACCCCGAAACGCCGGCACGATCATCCCCTGGACCGCCGCCCTCACCTCCTCCCTCATCCCAACGTCCGCCACCACCCACCCCGCCTGGCTCCGGCAAGCCTCCTCAAGCCTCGCGTTGAATGCCCGCATCCGGTCCCGCGCCCCCGTTGGCGCCACCTCCCACGCTGGGATCGCCGCCGCCACCTTGCTCCATCACAGCCGCTCGAAGTTTGACGCATACTGCCTCGCCTTCGCAGCGTGCCGCGCCGCCCACTCCTCGCCTAGAAGGTGCCTCAGCCGACTCCCCCGAACTTTGTTCACTATATACCGAAGGTTGTTGGCGAGGAAAAGGTAGGACAGCGACACCTCCCGGTAGAGCCCTGCCTTGCCGTCAAGCTGGCAGAGGAGTACAAGAACAAGCCATGCGAGCCGGACGACGACCGGAGACGGGGGTCTCTCGTCGGAGTTGGAGGTGGAGGCGGCGGAGGCCTGCGAGGTGTCGAAGAAAAATTCGGGAAGCGAGGAGGGCATCTGAAGAGGGAAGTCAGCGAATATGTTGGCAAGGGCGGCGTCGTAGTCAGCAAGCAAGGCGATGTAGTTCATGCAGTAGCGGGTCAGCGGGTGGACTCCACCGCCGGGCGCCGGCGATTTGGAGGTGTCCTTTTGCATCGCCGCCTCGAAGTCGGCGAGGGTGGCCCGGGCGGCCTCGGCGAGCTTGACGAGAGAATTCAGCGCCTGGGTTGGAACTGCATCAGTGGATTCAAAAGAGAAGACAGGCTCGATCTCCGGCCAGAGCTCGGCGATTGCGTCGTAGAGATCCAATAGCCGGAACATCTTCTCCGGCGACCGCTTCGATTTCGCCACCAATTCCGGGAAACGGAGGAATTGGACGGCAGCGTCTCTAGCGATGTCCGCGAAGCATGCCTCCCGGATGGAATCCGAGCCGGCGAAGACGTGGTCCAAGAGTATCCGCTCGCCGGAGAAGAGCGTCTTCACGGCCACCCTGGATGCACCGAGCCAGGTTCCGATTTTGGAGTCGAGTGACTCCCAGCCTAGCTTCTGGATCTGGGACGGGCTGAGCTTCTGGAAGCCTAGCCGGCAGAGGCTCTCGTCGACGATGGACTTGCGGAAGATCGTGTAGATCCGGATGCATTCCTTGGCGTACCCGATCGAGATCATGGTGTCGGCGATTGAATGGAGGTCGGCCATCGCGGCGGTGGCCGCACGCTCGACCTCACCAATGGACTCCCCGGCGGCGCGGATATCATCTTCCGATGACCCGCCGGTATCGTCTTCGACGTCGGAGACACTGGAGATAGACGACCGGGCGGAGACCGACTCGGGGTCGAGGCGGTCGCGGTTGGCGGAGAGGATCTGGTAGAACTCCTTCTCAAGGCGGCGGATGGCAGCTTGCATCAGAGTCTGGGCACGGACCAGCGGGCTTGATCTTGACGCTAGGTGGTTCCCCCTGTCCGAAACGAAATCGAGCATGGCGCGGTGGAGGTCGGAGACGGCAAGTAGGAAGCGGCGGGCCTCGGCGCGGTCCTCGTAGAAGAGGGAGGTGATCTTGGCGAAGGAGGATGCTTCCGGGTCCCACTTGGTGATGATGGCCTCCACGGCCGTCACCTTGTCATCCATCATGGTGGCGGCGGAGGAGCTCTCCTGCTGCCGAGGCGAAGGCGGAGCAGGGGATGAACGTTCATGATGGCGGGAAGAGGAGGAGTTGGAGAAGAACAGGCTTCTAATCCCTTTTCTCGGCATCCTCGGCAGCTAATAAAATGGAAGAAGATAAGCACTCACTCGAGAGCAAAGAGTGAGAGCCGCAGGAGGCAAAGGAACAAGAGTGGAGCCTCCTCCCCGATTCCAAAGACGTTATATAGAGAGGGAACCTTGGTGGTGAGGCAGTTGAGAACATAAGGAGTGACGTAGCCAGGAGGAAAATGAGGTTGCATGTGACGTTTTGTTATCGATGGGACTGGAACTCAATTTTGGACCGAGTATTGATGGCTTCCCATGTTATCGAAGGAGGGCGGAAAGGTCTCTCAGCCTCGCGTGTTTCTATTGTAGTTTTTTTTATAACAGAGTTCCTGTGGACCGGGTGAAAGCAGCCCGTTTGATGGTAAGGGGCAAGTCAAAATATTTGTAAATTAACGGAGAGAAGGAGAAATCGTGAGCACGGCTCGGGGGCAAGTCAAAATATTTGTAAATAAACGGAGAGAAGTAGAAATCGTCAGCGCGGCTCGGGGGCAAGTCAAAATATTTGTAAATAAACGGAGAGAAGAAGAAATCGTCAGCGCGGCTCGGTGGCAAGTCAAAATATTTGTAAATAAACGGAGAGAAGAAGAAATCGTCAGCGCGGCTCGGGGGGGGGGGGGGGGGGGAGAGAGAGAGAGAGAGAGAGAGAGAGAGAGAGAGCGGGATAGGGTGATCATCGAGGTTCTTTTGCTTGGGAAACGGTGAAAAAGGTCGCCGGGAGAGGCTGCGTTTGGAGTCGCCGGGTGTCTTGCTGTGGCCTTGCTTGGGTGGAACAAGAAGCAATGGGCGACCTTGAAATTGCATCGCCCTCGAAGTGCATTGCTCCAACTGTGCCACGTTGAAGACGTCGCGAGATGCACGCTAACTGCATCTTGTGAACTGGCGCCACCTGTCAAAGTGGATTCAAAGTTAACAAATTCTGAGTCGACGGAGCTCCTTCGCTTCCGTGAAGTTGACGCCTTAAGCTCAATCACATCAAATTACAGGGCTTTCAACTTATGCCACGTGGAAATTGGCTCACCTATCTCCTTATGGATGGGACATTGTCTTTCTGCGCATCCATTTGCCGTCGGATCATCCATTGCATAGATTTCAAAGCAACATGAACGAATAATTAATTGGTGCATGAAAACAGAATGATACAGTTAGGTATTTTTAGTCAGTGATTCAAATTTTAATTGGACGAAGACCATTTCCATCAGCGTAAACATTTTTTAAAATTATTTTTATGGTATCATTCCATTCTATTTTGACTATTATAAATCTAATTTATCATTAAAAATATGACTTTAAAATTTAAATATATTTAAAAATTAAATAAAATATTTAAGATTGATGAATATTTTTTTCAGAAAAAAAAGTATGTAAGCGAGCCTCGAAACATCTGACCGAATCGAAGATTGAAATGGAATGCAACATGGGCATCTCAGTTAAAAAAATAAAATAAAATTAAAAAGAAAAATTGAGAGGTCTTCGTTTCACGTGATTTAAAGCCTTGGTTCGGTCCATGAACCGGGTCAAGACGTCTAATACGACCCGGTTAAGATGTCCGTCGGCAGGGATTGTCGTTTATCGTCTCCCAAGTTTTCCTTGGCTGTGACAAGTGTCACAAATACGCTCGTGAGACGACCAACCATCAAAGTCGAACCATCGGAAATTTCTTCCTGCGTGAAAGTTCTCACCATCCAGTTCTCTCTCTGTTTGTTTGCTTATTTAATGAGTAGAAATTTATTTGAAACAAAAACACTAAATTCTCTTCCAAAACCTTGCAGTCAAATGCAGTGAATGAAGGCTCTCTCTCTCTCTCTCTGTTTGTTTGCCTATTTAATAAGCGAACATTTATTTGAAACAAAAACACTAAACTCTCCTCCAAAACCTTGCAGTCAAAGATAGTGAAAGAAGGTTACGAGGGATGTCACAGTAGATTTTTTCTTAAAAAAAAAAAAAAAATAGTGTGACCGAAGATAATCTCACAGTTCTATCGATCGGATTATAAGACATATACGAAAGATTAAATCTATGATCTTTCAGAAGAAAAACTAGTTCAGTGACTGAAGGTGTCTGCTTCAACGCATAGTTTTTCTGCGAAGTTCCTTGGCAAGGTGGGCGTTTGCTCGTGGTTTCGTACGTCAACATTAATAAGGTGGTCCACGAAATCAACACGAACTTGTGACTCCTCTCCCTTCCAACATTTGCTACGGTGTATTAGTCTTTGACATGTGCACGAGAAAAACGAATTAAGTTTGCGCTTCATACTTTTTTCACTGCATGGTTTTGTATACCATGCTTGATTTTTCTTGAAAACCAACCATTCAACACCATCAAACAGCTTATAAAACACAAAAACATCCTTCATTTGCCAAGTCATAAAGGGCCAACGATCTAAACAGAACGGAACTGGAGAGATCCTATCATGCACGTCTATGCTGTAGTTGTCGTAAGAAAAACGTTTCAAAACTTTCTTATCAAATAAATATTCTTTATCATCAATGAAAAATATATAAAATAAATTTATTCATGAATTATTTCTTTTTCTATTTAAAAGAGTATTCGTTTTTTAAAATAAATAATTATTTTTATGCTTTATATTTGGAATGTACATATTTCTATACTAGTAGATAAATAAGGAAGAATCTATTTGGACAATGTTATTGTAACGTATAACTAAAGATTGGCGAAGCTGGATGATTATAACTTTAAGCATCTCTGAGCAATCTCAGACTCATGACGCCTGTCCGGTCTGTTCCATTATTCTTCTTTTTGTTTCCTTCGGTGAAAATAGTTTGCATTAAAAGATGTTTGTGAGAGCGATACTGGAAAATAAGCGGATCAGTCATCATTTATTCTCACTATTCTGAAGAAAAAAAATCATAATTTGGTAAGTGAAATTGTAAAAATAAAAATAATTAGAATTAAAATAAAAGTACTCTCATGATTACAAATAAATTTTTAGGCGATTGACTTTGTATCTTGACATGGCCGCACAGGATGGGCTGTTGGTCATCATAATTAGTACGGTGATGTTTGCATTTAAATAATACATGTAAATGCTGACTCTTGGCATAGATTTCAATACAAATGGTCAAATATTGAGAATTGCTGCAATGCTTTTCAAATACTTTTCTTTCTCATTTCTTTATATATATATATATAGTTTAAAATATATATCATATCCTTACGAGAAATAACGACATAGCTTGCCATCAAAATATGAGATTATGCATACACTACAGAACGAATCAACCCTTCCATGTACCCACACATGTGACTAGGGTGTGAGCATGGCTGGATGGGCCTATGCCCGATCCGAAAATTTCAAGATCTGACCTAAGATTTTGACCCATAAAGCTAAATAGGAGATGGTTTTTTAGGCCCATTAATTTAAGAACGGGCATGAACCTAGAAAAACCAAAAAATAAAAAAAATAAAAAAAAGCTCAACCTAACCTAATTTGACTTGAATATATATATATATATATATATATATATATATATATATATAAAGAGAGAGAAAGAGAGGTAGATTGGCTACATTATTGAGGATCCGATTATCTTTTTCATCCTTAAATCTATATGGATCCTGAAGTCACCATACTTTTTTTACTTTTTTCATCTTTAAAATTCATAAACTATATGAATCAAAGAGTGAGAAAGGTGATCGAATTTAAATTTTACTACATTTAAAATAAAAATAGTTATATATATATATATATATATATTATAGATTAAGGTTTAAAGACTTGAATAATAGAGAAACAAACTCAACTCAGTACCAACTTCTCTGGCATTACTCTTTCTATCATAATAATTAAAAAAAATTAAAGCAAAAGCCATAGGCTAATATACTTCATTATTTTTATTCTTTTAGAAAAGTATGGTTCAGGTTAGATCTGGATTCTAAGGGATTCCTACAAGATCAAGCTCAGATTAACAATACTTGACCTGAGTTTAGGCTAGACTTGGCCCAATCTAATGCCTTGGGTTGAGTCAACCATTTCCATCACAAACCTCAAATGTTAGTTTAATTAATAGAAAATCTTACCATATAAAAGATAACAGGATTCAAATTCATTGGGCATCAATCCAAATTTTTAGTCCGCCTCCATTAATCTTAGGCAATGGAAACTTGGTGAGTTGACCCAGAGCCTCCTGTTAAGAGTAAGATTAGAAAAATGAGGCTGAAAAGCTAAAAAAAAAAAGAAAAGTAATATTTTTTAATATAAATTTCAAGAACGTAAAATTTTTTTATTTGATTGTGAGATTATTTAATATTTTAATTTATTTTTAATCCTTATTAACCTATATTTTTAGGTTAATAATTTGAAGGGTAAGATAATGCACCCTAATGGTGTCGGCGACGGCTTCTATTTCGTGTTTCGCCGATGGCTTCTATGCTTGTAAAAACCACTCTCACTCGAAGCGAGGTTGTTCAGAAGGCTACGATATGGAAGAGAAATGAGCTCCCCCCCGCTTGGAAGTCCTCCGAGCCGCGGTCATTCGACTGGGAGTTTGACGAGAGGCTTTTCAAGCTGACAATCCCATCGACCTCAATAGCTTTACGTGTCTCACAAAGGAAAAACAGTGAATGCTAAGGAAAAGCGACCCAATTTGGATCCTCCTTTGGTTTAACCCATGGCTCCACCAATTTGTTCATGATCTAAATCTAAGTAATCAACAAAAATAACAAGAACACAAGCCCGTCTTACCACCAATTTTTTCGTTTTTCTTTCTTTTTTTTTTTTGGAAGGCACGCTTTTCTTGATAAAATACAGCACATGTTTGCTCAAAATATTCACATCTTACTCCACTGTTTATGAAAAAAATGAGGCACGAATGGCGAGTGCAGTTACGAGTCCGTTCAGACTCTCTACTGGTTCATGCTAAGATATTGATGCAAGCATTGCAAGGAGACCAGTAGCTCAATTTTATTTACAAGGCACGTCTGACAGCATTCTTTGACATTTTTATCTCCTGAGACAACCGCTTAGAGGCGGACATGGCTAGAGATAGTAAATTATATCAACGGATTAAAAAATGAATTAGATCAACTTTAAAGCACAATGAAAATAGATCAATTCGAAGCCGAATCCATTTATTAATTGGATCAGAAATCGTAATCTAAAACTAATTCATATATTACAGAGGTTACGATCTATGTAATCTGTTTAATATAATCCATATAATATGTATAAAATCCATGTAGTTCGTATAACTTGTATAACATGTTTAATACCAATTCACTTATAAAATAATTATATATTAAAAATTATAATTAAAGCACAAACATTTTTTTTTTTTTTTCATTCGATGATAAAAAAAAGGATAAACATAAAATTCTTGCATAAGTATATAATTATTATCATAAAATAATGATTAATTAAACGATGATATTAACTTAGATAATTAGGTATAGTGGGTAGGGTTACATGAATTGATCTATTTAATAATCGGATCAATTGCGAGTTAATTTTGGATTAACAAGTCAACTTGTGATCCAATTTGTTTATTAATCATATTTAATGAGTTAATTTGATTT
This sequence comes from Metroxylon sagu, assembly GCA_017589505.3. Taxonomy (NCBI): domain Eukaryota; kingdom Viridiplantae; phylum Streptophyta; class Magnoliopsida; order Arecales; family Arecaceae; genus Metroxylon; species Metroxylon sagu. Next base: position 272,267 of record JACVBY030000328.1, read on the forward strand.
GTATCTGAATCTATTTATGTTTAATCTGAACCTACTAACTTTATATTAGATTCGAGTAGTGTTTACGGATCGTGTCTAAAATTGCCATGCTTAGATGCAATTAGCTTAGTACCTTTGCTTAGCTTTGGTTGATAAGAAGTGAACTCCCTTTCGGCTATTTTCTTTGTGATTCATGCTAATGTGCAATCTCACCTTGCGTGCATTGATAAAGCTATAATAAATCACCTCTTAACTGCAGGATGACTTGGATCAGATCAGATCCCAATCTCATATGATTTTATATTTAGGCATTGATTTTGCATTTAAATGCAACTTATTTACTAATTAGATCGAGTTGAGTTAGGTTTATAGAAAGAATTTTAGACTAAACGAATCATTCGGATCTATTTAGGGGAAGTATGATCCAAGTCCAATTAAAAAATCCAAAACCCTGAGGTTCAGGATAAAATTGAATTGAATCGTATTTGTATTTAAGTTTAGCATCTAACTTTTTTTTTTTTATAACTAAAATATATTAATAGGCAATCAAACATAAGTTCATAAAAAAAAATAAATTAAAAGGAGCTAATTTAAGCTTAAATTTTTATTCAAAATTTTTTAATTCTATTCAAATAAATGATTATTCTTAAGATATTTAAAATATTCATTAATATACTTAAAGATATTATAAATAAAAATTTATTAAAATAAAATAAAAAATTTAATATAATTAAGTGAAAAATATGAGAAGAGATCAGGTTGTTAAAATGAAAAGATAAATTATTTTAAATGAGAGTCTATTCAATAAATTAATAAAGATAATTAAAGTAAAAAAAAGATTTATATAATTAATATTTATGAGTCAGGTCAAGTCAAAAAAAATACAAGGTTCAAATCTAACTTAGAATTTAGATGAATCCAATTTTAAAAACCGACTCAACTTAGGTTTTAAAAAGCGGGCCGGGTTGGGTCTGGATCGGGCCACGAGTCCATCTTAGCCATTTGCACAGCCTTACTTAAACCCGGCTCTCAAGGTCCAATCTCGTACTCCACTTGAGCCCAAGCCCACCAAGAGAATTGGTTAGGGTTCCCAGGGGGATCTAGGGTTTTATTTTAAGAAGGGGAGCAACTCGGGTGCGGCATTGCATCTCTCAGACGAAGTCGCGGAGGCGGAGAGGGAGAGGGAGAGAAGAATGGGTAAGAAATCGTCCATGTCGATCGCATTCGTTACGTCTTTGCTTTTGTTTAATTAATGGATTAATGGTGGTCGCAGCTCGGATCAAGGTGCACGAGCTACGGGGGAAGTCGAAGGCGGAGCTGCTGAGCCAGCTGAAGGAGCTGAAGGCGGAGCTGTCGCTACTCCGGGTGGCGAAGGTGACCGGCGGCGCCCCTAACAAGCTTTCGAAGATCAAGGTGGTCCGGCTGTCCATCGCTCGGGTGCTCACCGTCATCTCGCAGAAACAGAAGGCGGCGCTCAGGGAGGCCTACAAGAACAAGAAGTACGTCCCCCTCGATCTCCGCCCCAAGAAGACCCACGCCATCCGCCGCCGCCTCACCAAGCATCAGGTCCTCGTCCTCCTCTTCCCCACCTTTATTTTTTTCAATACTTTTTTTAGGGCTATTTTGCCTTTTATTTTTTATTTTTTTATATTTACGATATCTTATGATATGGTGCTCACTTCATCGATGATGATTTCCGCTAAGTTTACAGGATCGAAAGTATTAGGTAAACTCCCAATAGTAATTCTAGGTGCAAGAAGATAACGGCATGATTTTGTGTTACATCTTTTTTTATCATTGTTGATCTGAGCCTTCCCATTCTTAGATTGGAAAAGACAACAGATTTTTTTAGGCATTGAATAAATGTGGCTTTTAGGTAGCAGAAATGCCAAAATGATCATGTTTACAATGAGTTTGCTGAGTTAAGGTATCCTGCCTGCCTGTAATATTCCTCAAACTCATCTGCAATCCTTTGTTAGATATATGCACCAACCTACCAAGGAGATTTCTAGATTTATATTTAGGGTCTGTTTGGAGGATTCTGCTGGGTGTTTCAGTTAAAGCTGATGAGGAAAGGGATGATGACAGCTGTGTCTCATCTGGTGTTGTTAAAAGTGTTAGGTACATTTATGTGCAAAGGGCTCTTTAAGTCTAGATGCAAGACACGAAGGTGTACGCCTGAGTGAAATAAGGTGTATATTTTTAAAATAAATAAAAAAAATTATATATATAAGATTTATAACACATAATAGAAAAAAAACTTAAAAAATTATAATAATAATAACACATTTAGCTTATTAGCTCAAAAGAAAGCTTCTTCTTTCTTAGCTGAATTTTATAGTCTCTTAATATTTTGCCTTATCAGATGATTGCATAATTTTTAATGTTCCATCTCTTTGTCTTTCAATTTTTAGTTTTTATATAGGGTAAAAAAAATAATTATGTATGGGATGGTATATCATAAAGTCAACATAGTTTAATAAATATAATAGATTTTAAAAAAATATTATAAATATAACTTACAAAGAAAGGCACGTCTTTTTTGTATCATAAATCAAATTAAAACTGTATGTTTTTTTACCTTATGTGTGCTAAGATAAAAGCGCATCGCTTAAAGTATAAAAAGTGCCTAATCCACCTTAAGCATACCTTACGCTATGTCGCATCTTAGGTATAAAACGCACCTAAACCTTTCTTTACTCCTTGCGCCTTAGGCATGCTTAAGACACTCCTTTGACAACATTGGTCTCATCCAGTAAAATTTGAATAAGTTCTAGTAAAAACATGATCTAACATCTCCTAAAAAGGCCAGGATTGTGGAACCCTGGGCCTCGTAGTCTCTCAAAATTCTCAGCCCTTTCAAGTTTTTTTCTTAATCTTTCTGTTGTGGGGAGAAGACAAACTCAGATTACTTGCTCAACCATCCTAATAGGTCTAAGCCTTTAGATTTCTAACAGTCTTTACTCCACTCTTATTTCGTTGTTTAATCAAGTATGTTCATATCTAAATTCTATCCTTATGTGTCTTTGTGTGAGGCCTTTAAGTCACCATCACAAAACTGATTCTAAGTTTGTAAATTTGTTAGCTGTCTATCTCAACTCTGTGAAGGTTGCTTACAACCAATATTCTATGAAGTTACTTGCAGCACCACCAAGAAATCTTAGACTTTTTTATAGGTTGTAACATGGAGAATTAGAAGGAGAAAGAGGCATGATATCATCTATCATCTAGCTAATTCTAGACTTTGTATTTCATGCCCACCAAGGAGTCTAAAAATTGATACTATAGCTGTCAAGGCTTTGACTCAAGAGGAAAAGGAGGGTAGCCTGGTAGGGCCATCATGTACATTTTGTGGAATGCACTGGTCATAGAGGGGAAGGAAGAACAACCATTTGGCTATGGAAAATGTGGTGGCAGTTTGGCTAGGTAACATTGTGCAAATGTATTGGACTGCAAATATAGGAATAATGGGTTCAATAATTTTCTTCTACAATTGCTTGCCATGGTTATTTTTGCATTCTACCACTTTGCGCTTAGGGATTATCCTAACAAAGTTCTGCTATGATTTTTTTATCCTACTAAAAGAAAAAAAATCTTTCTTATGTGACTTAGGCTATAGCTTTATCACCTAATATTGGGTCAGGCTTGAGCATAAAAAATTAAGAAGCATGTTGGTGAAATTTGTTTAACCTAGTTTGCAAGATTATGAATTTTCCCAATCTTCAAACTGGAACAAGTGACATTTCTGAAATTATTTTCTGATGCCTATATCTCATTTCATGTTAAGTGGAAAATTTTTAAGGGAACTGCTACATGCATCTTGGTTATAGCAGCTAGTATTACATCTGTAACTAAGGTGATCCCATGCCTAGTTCGACATGTGCACGCTATACGTAGTTGTAACCATTATTTCATTTCTACTAATCCCACCTTGAATATGTTAACATAATAGATTGATGGATCTTGCTGAAATGTAGAAATTTGTTTTTGATACTGTATGCCCTGCAGGGTTTTGGTAAAGCTTTTTACTTTGAGCTGAATTTCAGTGCATGCACATTTAAGTAATTTTGATCCATTAAATATACATACAATGACTGTTACATTGCAACCACAACAACAACAACAATAATAACAAAGCCTTAATTCTCAAACTAGTTGGGGTCGGCAACATGAATCCTTTTTCTTCATTCAGCTATATTTTGAGTCATATTTTTTTTAGGATGCAAAAATTATAAGTTTTTTTTTTTATCACTTCCTCTCATATGATTTTCGGTTTACCTCTTCCTCTTTTTCTTTTATATGTATCAAGTTACTCTTCTACACAGGTACATACTTAGGTCTACATTGCACATGTTCAAACCATCTAAGCCATCTTTTCTTAATTTATCCTCGATTGGAGTTACCTCTACCTTTTTACGAATAGTTTTATTTTTTATTTTATCTTTTCTTATATTACTACACATCCATCTTAACATTCTTATTTCCGTCATATTTATCTTATATACATGTATTTTTCTAATGGCCCAACATTCTGTGCCATAAAGCATAGATGGCCTTATAACTGTCATATAAAACTTTTTCTTCAACTTGATAGATACTTTACGATCATATAATATTTCAATTGCACTTCTCCATTTTATTCAACCTGTTTTAATCCTATGGACATCATTCTCAATCTCTCCTTTCTTATGAATAATCGATCATAAGGTTCTCAATTTGTACTCTGCATTCATCTTCATTTCTAATTGAACTAAAATTGCATTCCATGTATTCTGTCTTTATTCTACTTAACTTAAAATCTTTAAATTCTAATGCATTTCACCATGGTTTTAACTTACGATTAACTTCAACCTTAGTTTCATCTACTAGTATTATATTATCTGCAAATAACATTCACCATAAAATATTATCCTGAATATGTCTAGTAATCTCATTTATAACTAAAGCAAAAAGATAAGAACTAAGAGCAGATTCTTAATATAAGCCTATTGTAATAAAAAATTTGCTAATATTACCACCAATAGTTCTTACACTAATAACTGCTCTATCATACGTGTCTTTTATTATATTAATATATTTTACAGGCATTCCTTTTTTTTTTAACACTCATCATAAGATTTTTCTAAGGACTCTATCATATGCTTTCACTAAATCAATAAAAATCATATTAAGATCTTATTTCTTTACTCTATAAATTTTCATTAACCTCCTAAGAAGAAAAATAGCTTTTATGGTTAGCCTTTTTGACATAAAATCAAATTGATTCTCTGATATTTTTGTAGTACATTTCAAAATATATTCAGTTACTCTCTTCCAAAGTTTTATAGTATGACTCATGAGTTTGATACCACGATAATTAGAGCAGTTTTGAATATCTTTTTTTTGTTATAAATTGATATTATAATGATGTTCCTCTATTCATTAGACATCTTTTTAGTTTCTAAAATCTTATTAAATAAATTTGTCACCCACTTTACTCCAAATTATCTAAACATTTTCAAACTTTTATAAAAATCTTATCAGGTTACACAGCTTTTTCTATATTTATTTTTTTATAGCCTCATTTATTTCAAATGTCCTAATTTTATCCTCAATGGAACTAATAGAGCATTCTAAATTATCTACATAATTTTTATTTAATAATTTATTAAAATAGTTTCTCCATCTTTCTTTAATCTCTTTCTTCTTAATCAAAACTTTTTGATTATTTTTAGTGCATTTAATCTGAAACATATCTCTAGTTTTTATGTCTCTTACTTTTGCAATTATATATATATATATATATATATATTTCTTCATTTTTAGTTTTTAGCTTATGATATAATTCCTCATATGCCTTACATCTAGCCTTTCGTATCTTTTTTTTTTTTTTTTTTTAACTTTTTTTTTAACCATGTTATAGTTTTCATATGATTTTCCTTTCTTACATTTAGGTAGTTTTTTTATAATGCTCTCTTTTAGTCTTAAGTGCTAATTGAACTTTCTCATCCCACCATTAAGTTTACTTATTATGATTCTTTTCCTTTTGACTCTTCTAATACCTTTATAGCTATTTTTCTAATACTATTAGTCATCTCTTTCTATATGATATTAATTTCTTCATTTATACTTCATTTTCTTTCATCATTCTATTTTTAAAAGTTATTACTTTCTCTCATTTTAAATTTCACCATCTAATCCTTGGATTCTTATACCTTGTAATTTTTCTTCTCCATTTTGAATACATATATTCATAACCATTAATTTATATTGTATAGTTAGACCCTCATCCGGTATAGCCTTACAATCTTTACAAAACACTCTATCAATCTTTCTAGCAAGGAAGAATTCTATTTGACTAGCATTATATTTACTTTAAAAGTTATCAAATAAAAGTTTCTCTTTTTAAAATATGTATTGGCTAATAATAAGTCATATGCCATTGCAAACTCTAAAATGACATTTTTCTCATCATTTCTATCTTCAAATTCATAACCTCCATGTAATCTTTCAAAATCTATATTATACTTTTTTACATGTCCATTCAAATCTCTTTCAATAAATATTTTTTCTTCAGTAGGAATTTCTTGAATTAGTTTATTCATATCATCCTAAAAACTTTGCTTTGTTACACTATCTAAACCTACTTGAGTGTAAATACTAATAATATTTATTGACTCTTCGTTTATCACAACTTTAATTAAAATTATTTTATCTCCTATTCTCTTAATGTCTATAACTTCATCTTTTAGGCTTTTATCTACAATAATTCCTACTCCATTTTTATTTCTATTTTTGCCTGTATACCAAAGTTTAAAATCATCAATCTCTTTTGTTTTTTTTTACTTATCCATTTAGTCTCCTGCAAGCAAGCTACGTTAATTCTCCTTCTAATTATTGTATCTATTAGTTCCATTAACTTTCCTGTTAATGACCCTATATTCTAAGTTGCTAAATGTATTTTATTTTATTTTAATTTTAATTTTTTTAGATTAATTTTTTTATCTATATTCATTTATGAAGGTGCAGGAATCTTTACTTATTTTTCGTTACACTCGAGCATCGGTGTGATGCGTTGCTTTCAGGAGCCATCCTATTTACATTGCCATTTTCACTACATTCGAGTTTTGATGCAGCGCGTTGTTTATGAGGAACACCCTAACTTTATTGATTTTTTCTACTAAATTTTTGTTTATAGGGTGTAACTATAGTTTTATATTGACCGTCAACCTTTCTTTAACCCTCCTTTTTTATTTGGGCTTGGGATCGGGTATAAAAAACTCATGCAATGACTATTACATTGCTAGGATTAAAAGCTGAATTAACTTGTTTATATTTTGATTGTCATAATCTAATAACTGAATGCAAACCCATGATCTTCTCTATGAAAGCTCATTGGAGGTATGGTTCTAGTATTCACCATCTACTGCTATGTTTTACATAATTTCAATTTACATTTTGCATGTAATTCGCATGTGATGAACTTCTAAGTTTTACCCATTATATATTTTTTTAGCATAGGAGTTTGGATATTACTGATTCTTTATATTTACTGAACAGGCATCGTTGAAGACAGAGCGTCAAAAGAAAAAGGAGATGTACTTTCCATTGAGAAAATATGCGATCAAGGCATAAAGTAGGAACGTGGAGTGGACTGCATTTTCAGTGTTCTTATTACCGCTTTCTATGATTTTAATGATGCTGTTAGACTTGCTGAGTGGTATCCATGTCTTATCCGATGCAATGGCATGGATTTTTTTATTTTGGACTCAAATGCTTTGCAAAAGTAGTAGCAGTTTAAACAATATAAGATTATTTCTTAAACCATTTACTTGGTCATATGTTACTTCTCTGTTACAGCAGCATAACAGCTTTGACAGCATAGCTGAGCCGAGTTTGGCTGGGATTGGCTTTGTTTCTTATGTTAAATATGGTGCTCAATTGATGATGCCAACCTCTCTATTTTCGCCGCCACTCTCCTGATAGATGATGATGGGTCTTGAGCGACCGGATCTCTTCCCTTTCGATACACGATCATACGAAGAAAGGGTGACCAACACCTGATCTTTGATGTTTATATTTGTACAAGAGAAATTAGCTAGAATGTAGCTGGATGGATGCCAAGGCGCGAAATCAAAATTAAAATCAAAATGATATTTTTAGTGCAAACTGGTCCAATATAAAAAATAGTTAGGGAGATGGAGGCATCAACGGTAGCTTGTTGGAGACTGATGAGAGGAATAAAAAAAAAAAAACTGTTTCTTGAAGAGAGAAAACTTAAAGAAACAGAAATAAACAAAATAAAGTGACCTTTTTTTTTATTCTTATTTAACAATCTCTGTTGAAAACGGAAAATTGAGAAAAAGAAAATTACAATTTGTTTGACAATGGAAGGCCAGAGGGAAGAATACAATAATTTGAAAATTAAAACATGAAGAAAATGAAGAAATGGAAACCTCTGAAATAAAGGAAAATATAAGACTAAATTAAAACAATGAAGAAATGAATAAATTAATAAGAAATAAAAATTAAAAATCTGAAAAAAGAAATATAAAATATATAATAATAAAATTAATATTTATGCACTATGCGGTTACCTTTTGTGTTTTCCCTAAATATGATATGGGTTATATTGTAAAATAATTCGTATAAAACGCAGTAATTTCCTTCCACTGTATCATCGCCCTCACACTTTGACCTCCTCTTCCACCATCCTCGCTTCTCTTCACTCAGTAAAAATCTAACAGCTTCCATGAAACCCGTGGTATGATCTCTTCGCCAACGAAACAACCACACATCCTCACCGCCCTTGCAATCCCGCCATGAAACAGCTCCACAAGCAACCCAGCCTCAACCGTCACCAGCAGCAGATGCCCACTCACACCCCGTCCTACTCCAAGCCATCGAAGCAGCAGACCCGCTCCTCTTCCTTTCCCCGATCCGCCACCTCTTACCTCTTCCGCGAGCAGCGCCTCCTCTTCGTCCTCGCTGGAGCCCTCATCGCCTCCACCTTCTTCCTCCTCTCCCCCTATTACTCCTCTTCCTTCTCCCGCCTCTCCTTCTCCGACGGCCCCCACCACCGCTTCCTCCCATCCTTTCCTAACCCCTTCCTCGACCGCTACTCCGTTCCCGTCGCCGCCGGTGGTGGTAGGAGGGTGCCGGTCGGGCTGCGGAAGCCCGCGCTGCGGGTCGTGGTGACGGGCGGCGCGGGTTTCGTTGGGAGCCACCTCGTGGACAAACTGCTGGCCAGGGGGGACAGCGTTATCGTCATCGACAACTTCTTCACCGGGCGGAAGGACAATGTCGTCCACCACTTCGGCAATCCGAGGTTCGAACTCATCCGCCACGATGTCGTCGAGCCGATCCTCCTCGAGGTCGACCAGATTTACCACCTCGCCTGCCCGGCCTCGCCGGTGCACTACAAGTATAATCCCATCAAGACCATCATATCCTTTTTTTTTTTTTTTCCTCTCTCTTTTCTTGGTTCTCTTTGTTGGTGCGTTTTTGCTTGTATTTTGTTCAGAATTCTTGGCTTAGGAGTTATTTTGTGGTGAAATGGGGAGCATTTTGCTTATCAAATGCTGATTTAGAGCATACGTCGTTGGCAAATGGGAATTATTTGGAAAGTCCAAATTGGTTTGTTTTTCTGGTGATGAAATATTCCTTAAATGTCCATGCTCGTTTCTGCGTCTCTGCTTCTTTTCCAGTTTCCTTTTTTTGAGACATTTGTTCTAAATTCTTGACCATTAATACAAGACAAATGTGATGGGAACGTTGAACATGTTGGGCTTGGCAAAGAGAATTGAAGCTCGTTTCCTGTTGACTAGTACCAGCGAGGTTTACGGTGACCCGCTTGAGCACCCTCAGAAGGAGACATATTGGGGCCATGTTAATCCTATAGGTAAGCTATATGTCAATGAATGCTTGTTAGCTTCTTTCATAGAAGAATTTGAACTCTCTGATGCCTTCATTGCATGCTATTATTATTATTATTATTATTATTATTATTATTATTATTACATTTTGATGTGCAGCTTGATTAGTCTCCCTCTTATATCATGTAATTCTATGTTATGCTTTTTCATGGTTTGATCTGCCAATCACCCTATGAATCTTCTTAATTCTGATAATTTATCCTTTTTAGGTGTTAGAAGCTGTTATGATGAAGGGAAACGAACAGCAGAAACTTTGTCCATGGATTACCATCGTGGTGCTGGTGTTGAGGTAACTGCATTATGGTAGCACTTAAACGTTAATGGTAACTGTGTTTTCCATTTCTTCTTCGAAGTTCATCTGAAGTGATCAATAGAGGGATATATTTTGTTATCAGATGTTTATCGAGTGAAGTTTTGTCATGCAAAGTCTGTAGATAAAGAACCTCATTGTTATTTTTGTACTCATAATAACTTTCATAGGGAATGAAGCGATGAAGTTTGCTATCCTTAGCATGAAAACTTCTGGTTGCAACTCATAATTTTCTATGGTCATTAATGAAGAGCTTAATAATTGGTCATCTTGCAATAGTGAGGGAGTTAGAAGGATTTGTCATCCTCTTCTTCCACGTCCTTGTATTTAGTCTACTATGTTGGAACGCCTCTTAAGGACAGTCTGAGACGCTCACAAAATAGAGGTGCATTGCTCGTGATGTGTTTCTTGCTATTAGCAAAGATGCTTCTTTTTGTTCTTTATTGCTCTAGGGTGACTTGGGTTCTCGAATTTGTTATATTAGGATCTAAATTAATATGGTAATGTTTAATAATTTATTTAAATGGTAAGGGTATGCATTGCAGAATCTACATAAGTTACCCATGGTAAAGGGCAGAATTTCCTATTATCCATGGGGATGAAGTTAATGGGAACTTGCTATGTTCATCATCTTTAACAATTTTTCCTTCAACCTGTGTTGTTTCCATCATTCTTCAAGTTTACAGGGGTTTTCTGAAAATGTGGGAAGGAAAATGAGTGTTACAATTAGTTCATTTTGTCTTGGTGATGAATTACTTGGCAATAAAAAAGAGTGATGTAGAGCCAGCTTTTGGAATGCTGGTTTTAAGGCAACAATATATTAATATGTGTTCACGTGCTAGGCAAATAATTTATTTAGGTTCATCTGCTCCTGCCTCTAGATGCTATAAATCTACTTTTACCTACTATTATCATCCTGCCCCCTTGCTATGGATTAAAAAACAGTAGAAGTAGAACACCAAAGGGCAGCAGAACCTCTTGTTCTTGCTGGTGGTGACACATTCAATTAGTATCAGCAGGAAGATAAAAATGCAGATAAAAAAATCATGAGAAAATAACAATGGAAAACACATAAGTTTTGACATGTGATTTCCCATAGAAGACCTCAAATTGTGTGATGAGGCTAATTGTCTATATGGTATATATACAGCATACCATGTCATAGATTGGAACAATAAAGAAAAAAAAAAAAAAAAAATCTATAAAACAGCTCACACAGAGGAAAATTTGAGATTAGATTCAATGGAGATTAAATAGCAATTATTTTTTTGAGAGTTCCGTAATAAATGTTCTGTGGAAGACGCTGAGAGTGAGGAAAGTCAGAAATGGTTTATTACAACAATTCATTGGAAAAATTGGATTTGTTTGGTTGGGATTCTATTAGCTGAAATTTTAGCAGAAGGCTACAAATACATTAAACTTTAATATATAATAATCAATTGAAATAGAGAATTTTATACAAACTCTCATCCAATTTGGTGCACCTACAAAACTGAGTCACATATGTTGTTGCCTAGGCATACGATGGATATAGAGCCACAACATGATCAACATAATATTCTGTCAATGAGCACTCCATGTTTCACTTTTTCTGTGATCATAGCATAATTAATGTAACGAAGCCTTATTTATTTAGTTTCAGGATTCCTAGGCTTAATTTGTCTTGATTATGCTTATTATGTCGGATAGAGCCTGGGGGCTTCATTTTGCCTAGGCCTTTAATAGGGCTGGATTGGGATCATGCTCCCGTGCCTATTTATAGTATATCATTGCATACTAATTAGGATGATGTTATTATCTCCAAATAATGATTTTGATAAAAAAATAACTTTATATATTTTGGAGCTGGCAATTATCAAGGCATTATATTGTTATCTGTCATAGCAACAATGTGGCAATAGGAAAGTGTATAAGTGATACAATTTTATTTCCATATGTGTTATTTTTTGGATAAGACATCATACATTCAGGTTGATCTAGTTGATCCAGGCATGCAGAAGCTGAGAAGGATGAGCAAAAAATGAATTCACTAGTTGGGTTTGGTCAAGTCAGATGTGATCTTGGACAATAAGGCCTAAAAGGGCTGGTTTCAAGGCATTGGTAAACTACTTTATAGGTAGATTTCTGACACAGCTTATTGACAAACAATAGCTTGTGGCATCAATAAGAGGTAAAAATTATAACCACAATTTGTGCTCTTGGTCTTGTGTGGGATTTTGGGACCTCAATGAACTGCCATGAAACACCTCGGTTGAACAGGACTTACAGGAAGAAGTAATGCTGAATTTTTCTTCTTTCTATCTCATGAGTAATCCTTCCTGTCTATCTGTTCTTTAGATTTTTGATGTCGATCACCCAAATTTGAGTAACAGATTCAAATGCAAAATCATGGTAGAGATTCTGAAGGAGGAATTGTATTTCAATTTCACACACGATCATTGCATACATATATAGGTTGAGTAACGCTAATTTCTTCTCTATTATTGCACTTCTTGCAACTTTGAGTTAGCTTTGTGTATGATAGAAAATTGGTGATTGCATTTTCAGGTGCGTATTGCGCGCATCTTCAATACATATGGTCCTCGCATGTGCCTTGATGATGGCCGTGTTGTCAGCAATTTTGTTGCACAGGTTTGTTTTGATTTTGATCGTTACTTGTTGTACGGCCTACTTCTGCAACCATACACACTGATCTGACAGAGATATAAAATGATCTGAATGTTACTAATAGTTATGCTTTACAGGCTCTGCGCAAGCAGCCAATGACAATCTATGGCGATGGAAGGCAAACTCGAAGTTTTCAATATGTTTCAGATTTGGTATCAAATCATTATTCTCATCCTATTTGTTTCTGCTTAAAATCATTCATGCCTTTAGGATTTTTCATCCATAGATTGAATCTTTGTGTAAGTCTTTTTTTTTTTTTAGGTTTGAAACTGTCAATTACCTGCTATGTTACAGAATTGTAAAACCATCTCTGATCTTTGAAATTTTGATTTTTCAAAAATAATAATCAATTAGTACAATATAAGCTTTGCGGTAAGCTATGGAAGATTGAATGATGGAAAAAAGAATTGCCTTCTGTGAAGCCTGAGTTAGCAAACAAACCACAGTAACCTCATCCTTTTCTTATGCATGTATCTGGTATCAAACTCTCAATAAATTTGTTGTTTCACAAGAAAACAATGTTCATGCACAAAAAGATGAAAAAAGGAAGGAATTATGCCCCAGAAATGAGAAACTAGGTTTAATCAGGGCAACGCTTGCTCCTCTATGACTTGGAATAGGAAAAAAAAAAAAGGCGATCTTTTATGTTGTGGCTATAGGCCAAGTGGGTTAGAACTTTTTTCTTTCTGGTTGATCCTTAGTCAAGTATATCAAAGGAAACTAGAAACTATGGTCAAAAGTAAAGCAATTCTGTGTCTAAAGACAAGCTTAAACTACTTTTTGTTGGCGGAAATTTTCAGGATATTTTTCCCAATAAAAGATTACAAGACTTTAAAAAGTTTTAAGTTGGAACAAGAAAAGCCCAGAGATTTAAAATTATTGTTAGCATAGTAAAGAGGAAAGCTGAATAAAAAATAGTGGGAAATAATTTTGATATCTATGTTTGAGAAAAATGATTGATTGACTAATTACTTTGGAAGGAACTAGGTTGTAGGTATGTAAGGTTGTGTTTCCCTATATGCTGTTTGTACTGTCGGCTGATCGTTCTATTAGAAAATCAAAAAGCATTGACAAATAAGTTCTTGCAAATTTAAGTTTTGCGAAAAAAATTTATTGAAGACCTTTTTTTGGGTGTATGGTACAATATTTCCCATTGGCGATGGGAAAGTAAAAACAGGAGATACGAAGAGGGTACTTTTCTGATGGTAGAATTCAGTTAATGTAACAGAAGCACTTCGTTAGACAACTGACATTTACATGTTGAGTGCTTGGCCCACAGACATTTGTGATATCACCTATAGTATGATGCAAGTTTTTGTCAAGTGTTATGGAATATGTTGCTCCGAGTTTAAACGTGATTGAAATTTAGTTACCACTTTCCAGCTGGTAGGATTAGTGTTCACTGTTTAATGCAAACTTGCTAGGTTGATGGATTAGTCGCACTGATGGAAAGTGAGCATGTTGGACCCTTCAACTTGGGGAATCCAGGGGAATTCACTATGTTGGATTTGGCTGAGGTTTGTCGGAATTTGAACTGATTAGTTGATATTTTCCAGTTCGTTCTCTCATAACAATGTTTTTACTTTCATGCAGGTAGTAAAAGAGACTGTGGATCCAAGTGCTACCGTGGAGTTCAGACCCAACACTGCTGATGACCCTCACATGAGAAAGCCGGATATCACCAGGGCAAAAGAACTGCTAAATTGGGAGCCAAAGATTTCATTGCGGGAAGGCCTATCGATGATGGTGACTGACTTCCGAAAGCGTATTAGTGAGGAGAAATAGCTGTCAAGAGTAGCTAATCAAGTTTGTATCATATGAAGTGTGCTATCAATTGAATTTATTCATGTCTTGACCATTGAAATTTCAGCTAATCACAACTACCTGCTTATGGCTGTCCCAATGGCGCAATTTGTTATTTTTTGATTGATTTCTGTTTTATAAGTTTTTACAAACAAAACCACAGATTCTTTACATACCATTTGTTCTCTCTCTCTCTCTCTCTCTCTCTCTCTCTCTCTCTCTGATGAATTAATTTTTTGTGTTTCCTGGTACATATAGAATTAATTGGATGTAGGTCTCTTTGTACCAGCACCTGCAGGCTTTAAAGGTTGGCAACTTTTCTTTTGTTTGATGAAACGGCGGGGAACCCACCATCACTTCATGAATCAACGATCGAACATCGGCTCCTTTCCTTTTCTTTTTCTTACCTTTTTTTCTTTTTTTTTTTTTTTGGGCCCCATGGATTAATGGTGGTGGTGACAATTTCAAAATTGGCATGTAGAACGGCAACTCCCTCCCACACCATAAAGCAAATCAACGGCCCTGCTGTTCAGGTCCAGATAGTTTCTTTCCAGGGACCTCGGTACACGAGGGAGAAGGTGCATGTTTCTAGGAGGCACTGCTCTCTGTGGGCCACTCATTGCCGCCTCGGAATCTTTGGCCTAGTATCGTTTCCTCGATGATTTCTGGGGCTGGTCCGTGCTATTGTTTGCTGAGCTCTTTTTCTCAATGGGATAAAAAATTAATTTTTTAACGAATTCGGAATGGGTGCGAAAATTTTTACAAGAGAGTGTTAAAGTAAAAAATATCATTTTATTTCAAAAAACGTTTTTCAAATTAAAATCAACCCCATGTTTCACGCTGCCCGCTTCAAATGCAAAGCGCCCCGTCCCCTCCCGCACTTTTTCTCTCTCTCTCTCTCTCTCTCTCTTCCCTCTCTCAAGCCCCCCGTCCTCACCCTCCCCTGCACTCTCTCTCTCTCTCTCTCACCTCTCTCTTTCTCTCTTGTTTTCAAAAATATCATTGCGGTATTTTTTGACTTACAGTATTTTTAGTTTAAAAATACTGTAACGTTTTTCAAAGTAACGTTCTTAAAAACGCAATATGATGTGACGTTTTTAAAATTTTTAACTTAAAAAATATCATTTCAAATGATATTTTTCACTTTAATATCATTCTTACAAAAAAATTTATTTCCATCTTGATTTTATTAAAAAAATATTTTTTTACCCACCTATAGAAACAGCTCATTGTTTGCTTCCGCCGGTAAACTTTACCTTTGGACCCCATATTTTGTCTGCTCTGTCTTTTAGGAAAAGGTTTCCTAACCTCCCCTTTCTCTCGTACCTGATGGTTTTGTTATTGTTAAGCCAGATGTACATTATTAACTCTTTCCCTATCAACTTAAGTGTTTGGGATCAATTTGTTTGTTAAACAGTTGTCATAAATTTGTATGTTCTGGTGGTCGACAAGGAGACCGTTCTCTTTTCTGAAGAGGGAGAAAGATAATGCTAAAACGTGGTTTATTCTGTACGCTAAACATCTAACATGGGAAAGACAAATGAGCTCTTATCAGTTTGCTGTTTAAGTGGGAATTTCCTTTGGATTATCACAAAGCCACTGAATCATAATGTTTTCTTTGATTAGCTCGCTGTCATCATGAGCAAATGCTATAATTTTCTAATCCGATCGATCACTTTGTTTACAATGGCCGAGCATTTGGCTGAGGTCTTCCTATACGTGTGCCTCTCACCATGAAGTGCTCATTGGTATCTTAATTCTCGATCCTTTTTTGTGTTTGATAATCCAGCCGTTTTAGGCGTAGCAAATCAATATTTTATTAGGACCCATGATATATGGCTCTCTTTTCTTCTCTCTCAGATGATAGATCGGATCTAATCCAATAACCTAAACATTGTCTAAATGATTGTTCATGGTAAGGAAGAAGAATCACAGTACTGCCTCCTTGGTTTGATAAGTGAGAATTGACGGGTTGAACCTGGTCCACTCTATCAGCCATCTGACTGTTGAATGATTCTAATTTTATATCTACTTTGGGGTGTTTGGATCTCATATAAAGCTTTCTATATTTTGATGCTTCTGTATTCTATTATAAGGCAGCAAATTGTCGCAGCAAATGTTCATGGCTTAGGTTTTCAGTTTTCATAAAAATTAAAATCCTTTTTTTTTGAAAAAAAAAATTGAAATATAAAACCTGTCAGATAGTTACTTGATTGTGGTGGCGGTGGCCAGCCAATGAGCTATGTAAGTAAGTGGTCAGATCGCGACAGTAGTTGTAGTAACCATGGTAACCGTAATGGTGATTATAAAATATTTTTTAAAAAAATTGAAGGCTATTTCTAAAGTCTTTCATTTTTTACAGAGATTTTAGAAAGTATT
Source organism: Metroxylon sagu (assembly GCA_017589505.3). Classification (NCBI taxonomy): domain Eukaryota; kingdom Viridiplantae; phylum Streptophyta; class Magnoliopsida; order Arecales; family Arecaceae; genus Metroxylon; species Metroxylon sagu. The sequence goes on from JACVBY030000328.1 coordinate 289,319, forward strand.
TTTGGAAAATTAAAAATTAAGATAGTAATCAGACAAATTCCAAACTCAATTTTCTTGTTTTCAGAATAAAAATAAAAAACCAAAAACTGACAGCAATGCCAAACAGTAGCGTTCTATATGATATGATATACAAAAATAGCGGAGCCATAGAGTGAACATTCCTCTTTGTTAATGCTATGAGGTGCTCAGCTACCTTGTCCTCCTGGAGGCTAACTGCCCTCGTATGCTATCCTGGTACATCATATCAGAGGATCCACATGGCCCTTAATCCCGGCAATGTTAAAATGGTTGAAAAATTGCTCTCCTTTTGGTGTACTTTAGGTACAGGTCCCCGTTATCAAATATTGCAAGTCTTACATCGCTGATTCAGATGGAAATAGGAGGAGGAGATCTAATTCCATATTAGCTATTTAAACAATTAACCAAAAGATTTCTCGGCACAGCAAGTTCAGCTTCGTACTTGTACTGCAACTGTGACTAAAGATGGCGAGATAAATGCCTGGGTGGAGCTATTCGCAATTGGAACGATGGCGAGGGTTTTTTATATTTGAGATGCTGTTGAGGACACCCAAAGTCGCGACATCACCAACCACTATAGCCTTCTTTGCCGCCAGGTCTATGCTGCTGAACAATGGCTGGGCTGGATTCAGGCCTTGAGAGATTTCCACCGGACTGAACTCTATGAATGATTTCCATGTCCTAAAAAGCATGCACTGTCCATTCCACACCCGAAGGGACTTCATGCTCTTCAAAACAACAAAAAACCTGAAGACTATAATATTGTTAGATACCAGAAAGCATCCCTATTAATTGATCACAGAAACATTTTTCCTAAAAAATGTTGAGCACATAATAATGCTCGGCTTTATATTCAATCCCCTATCACTTGACTGAGATCTAAGAGCGACTCAACAGGACTTCGTGGTTCTTTGCGAGCTTCCCACAAGGTCCATCAAGGACCCTTGATGGATAGCGAAAAGTCAAAAAGGGCGTATGCTCCTCATCCTCCTGCTGGGCCTGGGGTCCAAGATCTCGAGCAATTCCAAAATGGAGCGAGATCTATACTGATGGCCTGACAAATCAACGATATATTGCAAAGGTTTCTCTTCACCCAATTTGTCTCAACAATACGATGGATGACGATTCCTCTCCAGCCACCGTCAAGGTTGCAGAGATGCTTCCGTGCCCATTTTGACAGCAAGGAAATATTATGATTCTGGAGATTTTGTAACACCAAGATCTCTCTCAGCTACATAATTCCAATTTACCAAGCATTGGAATCAGCTAATCTTTTCCATGACCCATCAGTTCATTTTTAATCTTCGCACATGTGCTTTCAGAAAGTAGAGCTCATGAAGCAATACTGTCCAGGATTATAGACGATGGAAAGTAGAGCTCTTCTATGTTCCTGTTTGTTTAACATTACCAGGAGCCTTCATGTCTGGTTTGAAATCAACACAACATCTCCGAAATGACCAGTTGATGAATAGAATGAATCAATCAATCAATGGATTGGGTCCTCTGTGAGGCAGCCAAACCTCCACGAATCTTTTGTTTTAAATCATCAAGAAGTTGCATCCTCCACATCACGACAGAACTCAGAATCTAAGAGGAAGTTGGGGTCACGGAATCCAAGAGTTCATCATGTGATAACTCTGCCGGAAATTAGCTTCCAACATAATATGAATCAAACATAGACATCAGCTCAGAGCCAACCTGATTTGGAGGAATGATAATACCTCATCTATTAGTTGTCTATTACAATAGCTGCCTTCACAACACTGGATGATCAGCAACTAATGATTTACACCAGCCTTCTAGGCAGACAGATTTGCCTTGGATGATGGGTGGATTTTGAATTCACTAAATGGACTGATCGAGATGCCACAGAGGTTGTGGCAACCTTACAAATCTTGTATCGTGGAGGACAACTGAAATAGGTGCAAGCTGAACCCAGCAGTCTTACTACCAATCTTTGAGGGGTGTCGAGCCACTTCAATTTTTACATGGGTAGTGGCCTAGTAATTGATGTCTTTTGCCTTTGCCGTCTACAAATTCTAACAACAGAGCTTTAGCAGTCCTACCTTGAGATGAAGTCAGCAACCAGTTCCTCCAGGAGGTCTTCATTTAACGTCTTCTCTATCTCTCTTCCAATTATGTCAACATATTCTTCTGTATCCAACCACTCTGGTTCCAGGACCACCTCCTGATTGCTGGCTAGCTCTTTCCGTCGTCTGACCACCATCTGCCACGCCCCTTCAACAAGACCCTCATGGTCCCACATGGGCTGACACCTCTTTGAGACCAGCCCTGGGTGAAGATCCATGCAACGGGCAACCAGATCTCGTAGAATGGCATTTATAAGATCAAACAACAGCTTCCTTTCTGATCTCGACCACAAAACCAGCGTGCTGTACTTCTTTTCAAGCTTGTCAAACACACCTGGGCATACTGGAAAATCTGGAGAGTAGAATGCATCAGACAGTCTGCCCTGATTAACTCCATAAACAACAGATTCAATGAGCACATCAAGCACGTATGAGAAGTCTCTGTCATCATCATCCCTAAAAGCTGGAAGCACAGATCCTTTTGGTAGTGGAGAGTGACAGCATGCAGTAGTATCCTCATCGCTCATAAGAACCTCTGGCTCCTCTGTAAAGGTGTCCGCTGACTCCAGCTTAAGAAGTCGAAGTTGCATTCGAAGCTCTGAAACAATTATATCATGTTTTAACGGAGTCACAAGTGTGCAGATTAGGATGATTATAACAAGAGTAAGAAAATGATAATTTGATATTTTACGCTTGCCTTGAAGATCTGCACTGATTCTCTCAAAGCATCCTGAACTAGAAGTTTCTTCTTCAGATGGAGGCTCTAGAACAGAGATTGGACTTGGCTGTTCACACTCCTTAGAGTTAACAGGCGACCCTGATTCCATCGCACCGTACTGAGAGGGTAGGGAATCTACTTGAGGATGGGCAATTGATGTTTCCTGAAGGCACAGAATTTGCTCATTAAGAAGGGAAAAAGGCTAAGTAATCAAAAAAAAAAAAAAAAGAAAACTGCAATATCTTTTTCATATTTTACAGAGTTAGGCAATACTTAGTCATAAAAACTTAAATGGACAAATATAATCAATAAAATAGGCAATGGGTAGAGTATCACATTAATATCTTAATTACAAAACCTAAAAATAATAAGTTGGCAGTTCTAAAGGAATGAGAGAACGTAGAAATGAAGGAAAGACAGAAAGAAACAAACAGGTATTCCTGAGATCAAATATAACACAAAAGTTTTGTAACAGAATGGCCGTACAGCTCAATTGATATTGGTATTGGTGTTTGCTATTATTTAGGCCCAAAACTATGCACGTGCTCACTAGCATGCTCAGTTAGATACATGCACATGCATGCAATTCTTGTTTGCAATGCAAGCGACTTGAATTTTTAATATCCCATGCCACGATAAAACAAGCTCATGTAAACAAAAATTCATATATAAATTTAAGTTTCATAGGTGAAGCTTTGAATTTTTTTTTCCCCTGTTGCCATCAACAATCCAGTGTCAAGAAGAATCACAATATTGACATGTGACTTGTACCTTTACAGCAAGTTGACAAGAGAATCCAAGAAGGATAAATATATACATTTGACATTTAATAACACCAAAGGTGCTCTTTAATAATCCTTATGCATAGGCTGGTCAGGTGAATCAAATGAAACCAAACTTAAGCAAGCAAAAAAAATGACACAGATTGCAAGGAAGAAGATAGGTGGCATCCCTTTCTCTTAAATCACAAAGATTCTGATGTATAAAATCACTTGAAACATTAAGAAACTCATTATTGTGTTTAGAAGCTTGTTTCAAGCATTATACAAATCTACCACAACTAAGTCAAGGAAACTACATGATACACAAGGTCAGTAATTGCCAATACATTTACTTAATAAGTTTAGCAATTATGGACCAGATATGTACAATTGATATAGCAGATGGCATCCTTTGATGGATGGAGGTATCCCATGGCATACTAACCAAGAGGTGGCTCAACATGAGACTCTAGCAAGATAAGGCAAAATGGAGAAAAAAAAGGACCCTGAAACTCGTGACAAAATGGAGAATAAAATGGATGTTAGAACTCCTGATTTTCACTTACGGAAAGTGATAAAAAGAAACATTAGAAAAGAAATGCTTACAGAAGGCATCATAATTGACACTGCAACAAACCATTTGGAAGAAAAGGTTTGTGTATTTTAGAAAATTAAACTTTAAGTAGGGTTAAAACAACAGTTCCGTGATTTCAACCAAAGTGAAACATAGACAAAACACATCATGCTGCAAGTGGCAACAAAAGTCAACTTATGCTAATCTACATACATCAAATGATGGCTGGGTAACTGAAAATAAATAAACTATGCAAGATAATGACTATCTCTTATTTTAATCTACATCTTGATGTGCATAGAATTCAATCAACTGTTAAGCATACAGTTCAATAAGGGCAAAAGAAAGAGTAAAGGAGATGAAATCGCATTTATTTATTATGTTTCTTTTTCATCATGCACTGTCTACAACTGTTACCCTACACTGTTACCCTACAGGAAAGTGTTATTCAAGGATCACAGTTCATGAAAGAGACTCACCTCTATGACTATATCATTCTGATTATGAGCATAAAGTCTTTCATTATTTGCTGGCACAGTAGATGCTATTTGCTGCTGCACCTGCTCTTCTTGAGTTGTCAAAAGCTGCATCACATCTCTACACTCGGGAAGCATGGAACTCTCAATCAGATATTTTGTGTCAGAAACAGCATTATTGGGGTGTGCAGGTTCTATGGGCTTCTCTTCATCAATATGTCTTACATGAATGCTATTCCTCAATTCTTCTGAATTCACATGAATCTCTTGTTCAGGCAGCATATTTTCCTCTCCATATGAATCAGACAATTGAGGCTTGTTAGTCCGATTCTTAGAGGTCCTGCTCAATGACCTTCTTCGCCTGCAAAAGTTACCATCTGAAGAATCATCAGGGCCCATATTGAGTACATCCTTGAGCATATAACACTTGTTATTTCCAACAACTCGCTTTCTGTTGCTTAATTTTGGACTTTCATAAACAGTGGATGAAGCTGGAAGAGACTTGGACCTTGGTAAGCTTCTACAACTCTCTTCCTTCCAGCCATCTTTACTGCTAATACCCAATGGATGATCCCACATCCCAATTATTTCATCTCTGGCCAACTTTTCATCTGGAACTTTCTGAACTAATGAATCCAGAGTGCCTTCTTTGTCAGATAAAGCAAACATTTCACCCAATGTACTTGAGCCTCTAGCGACAAGTCCCACCTCCTGAAACCGGTGGGTCATTCTCCATCTTTCTGATAGGCGTTTTCTAGCCTCCCTGCTCACCGATGATTCAGTTGAATATGATGATGAGGATCTCAAATTGTTACTCCAGGCATCAAAGTGGTCGCAAGTTCTGCGAAATGTCTCAGAGTTGTTGGTCTTGGACATGCCTGACAAAGTACGTGAGCTTTCACTCCCAGCATACATGTTCAGTCCTGATGCGCTCGCTTTTCTGTTACTGCAACTTGTGGTGTGCTTCATATGTTTTGTAATCTGTCTAGCAATTTCTCTTGAGCCCTTCACCTTATGCCCTAAAATTTCTACATTAGCAGACAAACTCTGCTGATATCTTCCTTCCATATGTGACTCCTGAATTCCAGATAATGGATATTTCCGGTGCCTTCTGTAGCCCAGCTGAAATTTCTCATGGGTTAGTGGAACAGCTTCTACCATGCTCTGGACCTTCTCAAGGCTTGGTTTCAAAACAACAATTCGAGTGGGATGATCACAAGCTTCAGTTTTGCCTGCATTATTTGGCTTTGACTGCTTATTTGGAAGCAAATCACTGCGATATCTGGAAGAGTGACTAATAAGGCTCGTCACAGGTTTTCTAAAAGAACTGCTAGCTTCTTTCTGCATACAAGTGAACCCGTCGGAACTTCTCCCTGATTTAGAGAATACTTCACTGCTTCCATGCTTGGTACTTTTAGATGATTTTAAGACTGTGATGTGGCTTGAGTGAGAAGAGGGCGGTGCACACTTCAGATCATGGAGACGCTTTGTAAATAAAGAATTCGGTCCTTGAAGAAATTCCAGGAAAAGATCCTTATTGGAATCTAGGACTTCCAATGCCTCATTAAATTCTTTAGAGTTCTGAAGCACCTCATCAGTTGAGAGACGCTTTGCATCTATGAATTTCTGCCTTATCAAGTCCATGTCAGCATCACTTCCATTAGAGCTTACCATCCCCTTTTGAACTGTCTGGTCCTTGTCCCTCTTAACCTTTGCCGTCTCCATGACTTCAAAAACATCTTTGAATTCTTGGTGCTCATCAGTGCTACTCCTACATGAAAGGTCCTCGGAGGACACATACTTCTCTTGAAACCCTACAGATGATGCTGTCTGGAAACAACTACCCATATTCTTCTTTTGATTGTGGACCATACGAGGAGGAGGCAGTGCATCAAGACCCATCAATCTGGCAATCACACTTGGTGAGGGATGTCTAGTTTCCATCCCTTTTGACAACTCTTCATCTATAAGCATTTTCATAGGTGTGCTGCTGGCTTTCTTACATGAGCTTCGCCTGAACTCAAGGGCAACCTAGAGTATGCAAACATGTGAATAAATCAGCACTAATATCTAAGTAGTACGCAAGTGCATTAGTTGAAAAGCTTTTTTCTTTTTTTCCTTACAATCAGAACAGGGCAGTGATTGAGAAAACATAGTAAAAATCAATCGAATATCATAATGCCTGTTACAGGTTATAAAGAAGCAGCAAATTGCTTTTGTAATGATAATTGATTCCACGGATGTCACTCGTGCTGATATTTCATAAAGCTAACACCTAAGCAACTCACTTTCTTGACACTTGAAAGTTTTATCATTCTGCATATCATAAAACATATCCAAAATTCTTAATGTTTTGTTGCCACTGTCTTGCTTGATATTTCCCTGCATCCCATATCTATATCAGATAAGCTTAAAGTGGGGGAAGAAGTACTCACAGAATTTTCATCTACTGAAGTGCCACCACGACAAGAAGAATCCAATGCTAACTTTGAGGCACTTGTTTGCTTTTTTAATCGAAAATTTCCTGAAACAAAGCCCTCTCACAATAATAAGGATTCAACAAACAGCAGCACTTCTTGCCAAGAAAATATAGACAACAGCATATATCAGTGTTGTCATTCACACACAATAGTACTCTGCAAATCTAGCATAATAAGAACATTCAAAATATGAATATTTTTTTCCTAGGTAAAAATAGATGCCATGAACTTCTAATTGAAAATTCAAATGAATGGAGAAGTATAAAAGAGCGATCAATTCTTCCAAATAAATGCAAATCTAATTTAAGATGGATATACAAGCATTTTGCCCCTTGATACACCATTAGAATTTCTCATTCTTCATATTTCAGACAGGTCAGTGAAATAAAGTTAAGGTTCAGAGAAGCAAACACAAATGTTTTAAAGTGTTATTAATTAGATCGAGTGCTACTAAAAAAAAAAAAAGCTTGTATCAATTTGCATAAAAATGTTTAAATAAGTAACTACCATGCATAAAATTCTTTGACATATGAATAAAGCCCATTTTGCCTCTTATTTTTGACTGTCATAATTTGTTTGTCTGTGATCATATGAGAAGTCCTATTGTTTCTTCAAAATTCATGCTTATTCACATGATGAATAAGAGCAGCCATGTCCGCTTCATATCATCCAATTTTCCCACCTAATATTTTGGATGAATTCGACTTCTACAGCTGCACAACATCAGAGCAGATGCTATATATTTGGACAGACATCAATACCCACTGTTAATATGATAATTGAAGCTATTAGGACAAGCCATATTGGCAAACCCCACATGACCCTATCAAAATAATTCAATTTTTTATAACAGAACAATGGTCAGAAAAAAATTGCCTACCTACTGTGGCAATTACAATCACATTCACATGGAGCACGTTAACACTAGCCATGTTCCTCCATAATTTTTTATTAACTTGTTTATTTCTTTAATCTGCCTTCGATGAAGAAAAGTAACACAACGCTCCGTGCCCTTGCATTATAAAAGAACCATTTGGACGGACCTGATCAGAATCCTCCTCGAAACTTAAGAGAATCAAAATTTTTAAGTCGATCAGCGAAATACAAGTCACACGACATAGCAGCAAGATCTCAAATCTACCACTTTCCATTTTTATTTTTTTTTTTTCAAGGAAAAGACGATACAAAGAACTTCACGAAATTACTCAAAATAAAGACTTTGTAAAGGAAAAAAAAAAAAAAAAAACTCATCACGGAACCCTAAATTCTATGCACGAATCCCCCGCCCACAGCTTCTTAAAAACATTAAGAAGAAAAAAAACAGCAAAAACAACAGATAAAAGCAGAAGAAAGAATGGACCTTCGCGGTCACCGGAGACCGGCTTGAGATCGGAGGTGGCGATCGCCCTGCCCACCGCTCCGCCACCGGCCCGGGAGGGCTTCTCCCTGCCTCGCGATCTGCTACGCTGGTACATTGCTCCCGTCCAAGAATCCAAACACTCGCAGACAACCCGAAACAAAGGATCTCCGCGGAATCGCTCGAGAAAAGGAGCTCCTCAGCTGAGGAACGAGAGACAGCGACGAGATCGCCAACCTCAGGCGATCGGAGACGGTTCGATCTCAAGAAGCGATTGAGAGAGAGAGAGAGAGAGAGAGAGAGAGAGAGAAAGAGAGAGAGGGAGAGAGAGGCGAAGAAGGGAGGGAAAGTCTTACGAGGTTTGGAGAGCGAAGCAGTGCATTAAATGATGGCGTTGCAACGAAGGAAGAAACAGTAATCAGTGGGGTAAAGAGGACGAGGAGGGGGGCTCAAGAACAAAAACTCTCTTCCTCTTTCTTTTGTTACCGTTTTAATAATAATAATAATAATAATTTGAATTTTTAAACGCTCGGGGCCCCTCCCGAGACTTCTGACGCGAGCCTGGGCGCGAAGCGCGGCACCTCGATCCGGCCGTGTAACACCCCGCACGTGTACGAAGTATTCTATGCGGACGACGGATCTGCCCTCCGTTTTGCCTCCCCCCCCCGGGTGTCCGTATAAAGAACGGATGATTGGTACGGTGCGGGGTCGCGCGTGCGAGGAGGGAGAGCGCGCGGGCCTCGTTTGCTTTGGCGCTGGTGAGGAGGGTGTTTTCGTAATTTGGTGCAAAGGGAGGGACCCTCAAGTAAGTAGAAGACAAGAAAAGAAACAAGCGTTCTCTCTCTCTCTCTCTCTTTTATTTTTATTAACTTAGAAGCTACCACCTTCGCTAGCTTAGCTTAGTGGTTCTTTTATGGTGTGGTCTTTTAGCTTGCTATCGACGGGCACTCAACTCTATCTCTTCTTCTATGGTGTGTTTTTTAGCTTATTGATTCTTTTATGCAAAGCAAGTGGTGTTCCTCGCCGTGAGATACAGTGATTACCGGCCTTTTAAGCTCGGTGAAGACTTGTTTATTTCTTCCAGAGTAGTACTTGTATGAGATATGAGAGCAATGATTCAATGATTCGAGTTTTGTCCTTGCGTTTCTTTCAAGCTCATGGCTTTTACCGCATGTAAAGAAACTTTACCGTGTGTGAAGGAAAACGCGTGATGCTTTAGTAATTACATCTCTATGTAAACTTCTAACTCACTAAATTAAGAGGAAACTTGATTGTCAGAGAAGCAGAGGGTAATTTCTTGTTAGAAAACTTGACATGCTTATTTTTCTGAACTATTTTTAGATTTGATTCACATGAAGATATCAACCAGATAAAAAAAAAAAAAAAAAAAAAAATTGTAAACTAACCATTTATTAAAAAAATAAAATTTTGAGAGGAAACAAAAGAGCAGCAACATTCTAAATGAATGCTTGATTTGCCACTTAAATTGATATTACTTAGTATATTGTCCTGTCAACTTATGGACATATTACTAGTTAATTATAGTGTCCTAACTCACAGCATCTAAGAAGGACTTGATTATATAATGCATAATAAAATATTTGGTTATCTACATACAAATTCTAATACAAACCAAACCCAACCCAGTAGTTCCAAAAAAAAGGCCAGGGAAATGGAAGAAAATTTGCCTATAACTATAGGTTTCAAAGCAAGAAGAACCATGAATCATGTGCCATATTATTTGTCCCCACCACGTTCTGGTGAGCTTGTAGTATAATTATTATCAAACTTTGGTTCTGAGAAGGCAACAAATTCTTTTTGTCCCCATGTACAATGCCATTGGAAATTGATTTTGAAACTTTCTCGATGTTCCACTTCATGAATTTCATTGTTGGAAACCATCAGCTTGGTATAGTGGCTTTAAGTACGTTAAAAGTCAGCTAATGATCATTAATTTGTAACAATCAATGGATTCATAGTTATAAACTTAAGTCGCATAACCTCTTTTATCCCTACATGGGCCTTTGCATATAATGCATGATTCATGAAAAATTATAAACCATTTTAAATCATAGTACCTATAAATTAGATAAGTAGTGCTAAAATATTTTTAAATTTATTTGCATTTTTTAAAAAATTTTCTAACTTGTCTACTCTCACAAATATTCTAATTAAATATTTTTTATTTATTTATAGTTGATGCTTTTTTTTAATTTATTTATTTTCATAAAATGACAATGAAGATATAGCAAAGAGAGAAGATTTTTCTCATATGACCTTGCCAAAGTAGAAATATATATATATATATATATATATATTTCGTCTTTGTTGTAGTTTATATAATTCATTTTTCTCTTACTTGAAAATCATTAGGATTATATAGATAATATAAAAAATGTTGAAGGATACTTTTGAAATAAAAATCGATAAACAAAATGGTTGTAAATCTTGAAGCCCTCATTTTTAAAATAACTAAGATGATTTTATCTCCTCTAATTATTCAAACATCTAATAGAGATTGATCAGTGATTAGCCATATGTGGATTGTTGAAAGATATGTTTCAAACCCAACAATTAATTACTAAGATTTGCTTAATGAACTTGTATCAAAGTACAATGATTCGGCTCGATAACCAAATGATTAAGGAAGAATCATCTAAATTCCTAGGTAGACCTAAAATCTAACCACCAGACACAGCTCAATGAGTTCCATTTTGAAAACTCACTAACCCCTAAATACTAACCTCTGCAGTTTATTTTATCTATTCTAGTTGGAGTCCTGCTCCCTCCATCTAAAAGCCTGAGCTCTCAAAGTTACTCTTGCACTCATACAAGACACTAATTGGACTTGCAAGCAATTGGTGATCCCTAGTTCACCAAATCCAGGAATTACGATCAATAACACTGATTGGAGCTAGCTTAAGTTCTCTAGACTCAGGGCCCTCACTGGAATTGAGTCCATCAAAATTTATCACAGAAAATGCTGTCAACTGGTCTTCTCATTTATCTCATCTTGTCTCTGTTTGTGTAGTGTGTTCTCCATCCCAAAGGACCCACTCGAAGCAAGTTCATGAACTAGAGACCAGAAGTGGGCGCCCCCTACTGAGGAAATTTAAATAACTATCTCGTAGTACATCAATTAGAAAATTTGGCAGTTTATACATCAACTCATTCTCTGCCACTTTGACATTATAATGACCATTTTTTTCCCTTAAACAACTATCAGTGATTTTTTTAAAGTTGGCAGACAAATTAGGCAGGACCAGACGGCAACTTTTTTTTTTTTTGAAGGAAGACTAGATGCCAACTTCTGATTGACTGCATTGCATGTGTGGTAGTTTGCATGCTTCCTGCTACCATTTTATGCTTCCAAAAGTTTAAATCGATGCAGTAGTGGCAGGTTTCATGAAAACAAAACATCAATTGAGCACCATCTTAGTACCAAACCGGCAAGCCATGTGCCAAACAAAGATGCTTTCCTATCTCATCAACTTTTGGGTAACATACGTAGATTAGTATACAAAAATCTGACAGAAAATTGTCTGGCCATTGAAACAAATTCCAATGGCAAGATTAATACGTTGTGCCATGATAGTCTGGAAAAGAATATTGTTACTGCCAATGAGTGCAATCCCAGTTAGTAAATAAAACTCAATGCCAAATCAACTTTGGAGACCCGTTTGACATGTTGATAGCGAATCTGAAGATGAAAAGATTCATCTCAGTATTATTTTGATAAACACATTTAATCACAAGATCTGTACTTTTGTTGTTTCACTATTTTGATGAAAGAATTGATGAACGGATCCGGCCAGGTTAACTACACTTGATAGAACTTCATTAAAGTATTACAAAACGCATCCCTACAGAGAAAAAAAAAAAATCATGAACAATATAAAACCATGTTGTACAAGCATTTGATAATTTTTAATTAAAATTCCAACAATAATTTTATGAATAGCAATGTAATTAATTTTATTATTACTTGCTCCCTACTGATATTTTTATTTACGCTACATAATCTACTATAAGTGCTTGGTTTATATGGAAGAATATGAAATGGATGCTAAATTAATAAAAATGATTATTTTTATGAAGGTATGCTTTACAAGTACCCATAAAAAGTATCAACCATGCTTATTTGAATTAAATCAAATTTATTTCCATTTATTTTATATATATATATATATATATATATATATAGAGGGGGGATAGATTTGGCTACATTCGAATATAGCCAAGTCTAGATCTGGTTATCTTTCTCATTTTTGGATTTATATAGTTGAGAAATTTCAAAGATGAAAAAAGTAAAAAGGATAGGATAGTTCTAAGATTTGTGTGGATCCAAAGTTGAAAAGGTAACATAATTCTGAAATTGGTTACATTCGAATGTAGCTAAGTTTTTATATATATATATAATTTATAAATTATGTAAAAAATATTTTTTTCATCAATGAGGGATGCATAATCTGTTTTTATAAATTATTATTTTTTCTCTTCCAAATTCCTTTTCCTTATCTTCTATGAATGGAAAGCCGCGATAAGGTAATAAAAAGAGGAAAAGGATCTATTAACATGAAGCGTTCGAACTATTTATTCATCATGCTCCTTTGGTTGGTGATCTTAAAGTAAGCAATGGAGTTGAATCAGGGTTGATCAAGTTTCCCATAGGATCTTGGGAACCAACCACTCTATGACTCAAGCTGACCAAAGGGTTGACCGTTGTTTGATCGTGATGCTTTGGAATCATGGTTGAGTGTATTCGTTCGGGTTTTTTCATAAATGGCATTAATATGTTGGCATGAGAATCTAGCTTTCTACATGTCAACCGAAGTGGGAGTAAATCGGGATAACGATGGAAAGTGCCGATCAATTTGGATAGGCCGGAGGAGATTGAGTGGATGCCGTGGGTGGGTGATGGACATTATGCCACGCCAATTACTGAACTAAAAGCGGCCGAAGAGCACGGGCTTCCGTTCTCTTTAACAATTGAACTAAAAGCGGGTTTCACACTCCGTTTAAAACCCCTGTTTCTTTCATTTTAATCTCCTACAAGATACAAATATTACATCCTGTTCTTTGAACAGTGCAACGAAGCATCTACTTTGATTTGAGCATATAAGCCGTTGCCTCCTCACCCTTTCAATCGGCGAGGAGGAGGCGAACTCGCATATTCGTCGACAACCTTCTTTAAAAAAACCATCCGCCTTGCAGGCGTTGGAAGAATCTCTCTCATAGTAACTGCATCCATTGGATAGGCCAACAAGTTGTTGTTTGTCTCCGTTCTGAGTCAGAGACTAGCGACCTAGCATGATACGTGTCCTCTAACGTTTAGCTTGTGGTCTTGGTTCTATTGTTCACTAGTTAGACTCACCCGTAACTTTAAACGATCCATGGTTACGATGGAGTGACAAAAGATGGCTCGAATGCAAATCCTCTGAGATTCAAAGTAAGTTGACCGTAAGACACAATAATAGCAGTGCTTGTCGTCTACTTGATGGGATTCGATTCTGTGGCTTTTACATGGCCATAGGTTTCAAGTGAAAAATAGGAATGGTGGGCAACATCATGAGCATTACAATCCCACTCTTCTTGCATGTTCATAGCCCGTGATTTCCTCCAGCCACTGCAATGCGACGTTCAGATTTCTTGTTTATCCACACAAGCTTTCTCTGTCTCAACATAAAGCTGGCACGACTTCTTCTATATCAAGCTTAAATTTCTAATGATCCTTGTCAAAGATCCAGGTATAAACATACTTGCCTGGTAGCATCTCGTCCATGATCAATCTGAACATGTCGTAGGGTGACAGACACTGCTAGTTTATAGCACATCCTCTTTTATGGTCCCAACTCTAATCGATCTAGTGTAGCGGGGAAAGGGATGGCAACCTTTTGAGACGAACCTTAACAGCAATAAGTAATCCTTTTGACTGCCATGAAACCTGTCTTTTATTCTATCACACACTTGCAACCATGTGGCAGTGACCTTTTCATGGAAAAGGGAATGCGTGGTAGAGCGAACCATGCTCTTCCATTCATCATTCTGATGCCAAGATGCATGCAAATAGAGCTCAATTATGTCGGCCACAGCGACCGAGGTGTTCCACAATCCTGCGCAATTTTTGAGCCAGACAAATGACCAACAAATGGCCAATATGTAACAACTTGGCAAAGACTCATGATATATGTCTTTGATACATGTGGCCCTGCTCATGATTTTTTGCCCCCTCCAACCTCCAATCAGAGCACCTATGTAACAAAAACAGTTGGCCAGAATATATTACAAGCTGTTTAAAGGAGTATTCCCCTACTTAATTTTATTAATAAGCAAAATTACAAGCTGTTTAAAGGAGTTGAAATAAAGGAAAGTAGATTACAAATGCTTCGATGGGAGTCTCATGACTTTGCAAAGCAGAGATTACCTCACATAGCATCTGGGAAAAATATTTACTACTACTGTTGAGATTCTTATGAGCGCTGCCAAACTTTGTAAATGCTTATCATCAAGGAAGTTCACATCTGGTTGCAATAATCAGAAGGTACATGGAATTGGCACAGACTATATAGAATTAAAGCGATTCTGTGAAATGAGTACTGATGCAGTTTTTTGCTACCATTGAATTGTTCGAGAGAACAATTCATATCGAATTTCAAGCAGAGAACACTTCAATGAGAGAATTCTGGTAAAATCAAAAACTGAGAGAAAAGAGCAGGACTCCATGGCCAGATGAAGCATATGAGCAGTGGATGTTAGCAGTAGAAAGGATGTATTTATTGGTGTAACTGAGATGAGGTGCTGCTCTGTGGAGGTGCTCCAATCCACAATCAAGATTGCATGATTTGACACTTGGCCATCATTACCAACGACGTGATCTTTAGATATCTGTTGTCCAATGAATTAGATTCCACTGCAAACAAATGCAGCAGATAGTGAGGCATATCATACGCTTAATATTGGTATCCACAGTGATGGAGCATTCTGATTTGGGAAAAATTAATTCATTGTTGTAAGACTTGATTAAAAACCTTTAATAAATCAGAAGTACAAAATTTCTTCAACAGCAAACAATGATCAGCAATTGTCGAGACCTATGAATATTGTAAGGTCAGATGAGAGTCAATAAAAGAATAATGAGCAAAAGAAGGTATCAGCAATGGCCATTCATCACTCCATAATTGATCCAGGAGAAAAAATTGCAAGCCTGATCCAATCTGATTTTCTGAGCAACAGGAACCTCTTTGAAAATTGTGCACTCCAACCTATCTAGAGAGGCAAGAATCCATGTGAAATTGGGACCCTGAGAACAAGCTAGACAAAAAGAATCAGCACACAAAGCTTATCTCATTGACTAACTATACAATGATAAATTAATTTGACAGCTTTTATTGGAAGAAGGAGGTGCAATCAGTATAAAGCATTCATGTCTTCAGTCTTGTGTTATATAATGGTTTGAAACATTGAAAAATTGTGGGGGGGGGGGGGGGGGGGGGTCGGATTTTATGATAGTGCTGTTCACAGTGCATCAGTAGGATGTCACAAAGAAGCAACATGATGTCTAAGTTAGAGTAGTGGATATCAGCAACTACCAAAATGACTGAAGAATGATGATACTGCTGCTAGTTTCATCAAGCACATGGTTTAATCTATAGAAAAGAAGTTAAAATTGTCAGGAAAACTTAAAAATTATTGCAAGTCATGTTCCTCTAAATAATAATAAATCACAAAAACCGATTAACCCTCTAGAACAGGAAACATCACTATAATGAGCCACCTTTAGGTGGCACACAGATGAATTTGAGGTCAGGCACATGCAACGTACAAGGCCAGCATTGACAGGGAATGCAAAATTTGAAATCACATTCCACTCCGACAAGTACAACTTTTAAACTCTAACCCATCAATTTATGGAAGAGATCCGATTCTGACTGCTGCTAATTCTTCGATTGGAACACTTTATAGCATCCTCCAACACTTTTCTAAGCTGATTTTCAGACTTAATGATCCTTAGGATGATGGAAATTTCAAATTCAGAGTAAATGCATATTTATACGGTTTTTATTATTTATTATTCTTCTCTTGCTATTAGAATACTGATGACCAGCTTCTCTTGACCTTTCTATTTTTTTTTTTTTTAAAGAAAAAGGCCTTTGGAGTATAATAATTCAATTAGTTGAGGTATGATAAGTAATCCAAGAGGTAATATTAGATTACAAACATAACACATGGTGATCAAGACACAGCAAATGTATAGAATCTTTCATCGAGATAGCGCTTTTTCAAATCTCTCAAAATGGAATTTGTTTCAAATATATACATCAATCCATGTACGATACCTATCATAACATGCAAAATACACATTAAATGCATATGCTAGTTATTACTTCAAAACCAACCAAACTAATGTCAAATCCAGTAGATGCTGGATCCCGCATACAGATTTCAAGCCTGATTTAATAAGCTTATTGTCCAGATTTTACACACTGCTTACGACCCTAGATAGCACAGAGCAAATTCAAGCACTAGAGGACAACAAGGTGGCAGAGGATCAAGAAATTGAAGAAACAAAAGAATGACATCTGGGCTGCGAGTTATTTCAGTGCATACAGAACAAGGTACCTAGAGAACTCAACGGGCTGAAAATGAGAGCAAGGAGCATATCACAGACTAAGAGCACTGAAAAGAGATGGGTGCGTAAAAATGAGTTAAAAAAGGAACCTTTTTTCTCCTTTGCTTAAATGGTTAAAAAGAAATTCAGTGAGCCAATGCTGTGGTGATCATGACACCTGAGTTGAATAAAAACAAAGAACAAGAGAAGGCCTCTAGATGATGGAAAGACCTCAGAACCAAGGGAGAAAAAGGGTTCAGAAGGCAGATCATGCAACTGGATTGGGCAAAAATGACATGTCTCCAGAACAAGAAAAAAGAAAGTGCCCATATAGGTCAAGATATGCATGATAACACCAGCAATGGCCTCCTAGAGGTAACAACAAAATATCAATAGGACTGATGAGATTCTCCAAAATGGATGTGTGAAAATGACAAAATGAGAGGGAGATTAGGTCAATTTTAGTGGAATGTGAGGCCTGTCAGTAACTCAGTATATGACTCTTCCAAAACATCAGACAACTAGCCAGGCATTATCATAGCAGGCTAGTACAGTAGATGGGATCCTTCCCTGAAAATCCTTGCAAAACAGAAGATTGGACGTGAAGAGGTAATTATAAGGGTTTCTAGTTTCTCCTTTCAGATTTCAAAAGGCTTATTCAATCCAGTAGATAATGAAGCCAGGGGATTAATAATATGGCAAGATTGAACTCCCTCAAATGGGGAACAAAACCAATGGGTTTGACTAAATTGGGCAACTCATGCTGCCAATGAGCAATAATCCACAAGACTTAGGCCCCAACCAAATTGGTCGGAGATTGTAACATCATGAAGAGGCATTACATCAGAAAAATCCAATCAAAGCAATGAAAAATTAATGGTTAACTAATGCACAATAAATTTTGAAAGTTGATTTTGAGAGCTCAGAATTCCTTAGATAAATGATAACACATAATTTGAACAAGTGTGGAAATCTGTCAGTATACGATAATCTCCAACAATGGGTGAAGCCCTGATAATTCAATCACATTGAGCTATAAAACTTCACCTAAAACATGCAATTATGGTATGAAAAAGTTGCAAGGGCTGCAGGAAAGGAACCATGCACTTAAAATACAACAAAATACACTTATACACAATATAATTCATATATTATAAGAAAATATTATAACATGATCAGAGTTTGTTTCTAAATACAGAATGCTCCAGTCTTAAAGAGGTCCACCAGTAAATTTCTAAATCACTACTTAAGAGATATTCACATTGATCTTTTACTGTTATCTTCATGTTTAATGCTCCCTAAGTGCACACTCAAAATTTAGAACAAAAAGAGAATTCCTATAAGACCATGGACTTGACATATTAGATTTTGTTTGCCATTAAGGCAAACATATCAATCCAGCAGGTTCTGTGCGCAGTCTACCATTTGCAACAACCCCATTTTTCAACTCAGTAAGATTTTTTTTCTATCCTTTTACTTCTATCCAGTAGTGGATCAAAACTTGTTGGTTAAATTTTTAAGTCACTGCTTCAGAGATAGACATATAGATTTTTTACTGCTATCTTCCTGTTTAATGCTTTGTCAGTGCATAATCAAAATTTAGAATAGTAGCTTACGTCAGAGAAGTTTATGGACTTGGCATACATATTAAACGAGTAGCTTTTGAGCACAGTGTACCACATGCAACAACCTTGTTTTCCAACTCAATAACACTATGTTATCCTTCCATCCTGTTATTGATTGATGCTCATCTGTTCTTTCTGTCTTCCTGGGCGAGACAGGAACAATAGTAAGCTGTGAGTTGTAGGCAAAAAGGATCCTAAGAGTACTTGCTCTCTTTCTTCCATCAATATTATTGCTGAAGCAAGAAGCAGCGGTGCTCTCAAAATTCTTTGAAGTTCAAGTAGAGGACACACAAATCTTCTCTGATTTTCAAGGTTGCAGATATGCCAGATGTTGTGATGGATGCCAACTAAAATTAATATTTTTCAGTTTGTTGCCATTCAGTGAAGTTTTTTTTTTTTTTTCTCTTTATAGATCTGAACCATCTCTTAAAACATCATTATATCTGCTTCTTTTCTTCACATGGTGTGTGAAATCATAATTACTAATATGACACAATAAAAAAACTAAGCACACTAGAATTATATAAGTCATTCACCTCCCTTGGAAAAGCTAAAACACAAAAATCAAGAAACTTGATAAATATAAGCCCCTAATCAGGTTCTCATGATTCCTTTACACATAAGGCAAACTGCTAAAGCCAAGATCATAACAAAATGAATTATTACTAAAACCAACAAAAATGTGAATTAATACCTCAAGATAAAATAACAAGACTAAGGTAACTGGATCTGCAGAGAAACACAAATGATATCAGACCCCTGCAAGCAAAATCAACAATGATTATTTAGTAAAGCTAAAGATATTGTGCATTACCAAAAAAAAAAAAAAAAAAAAAGTTTCTTCATGTATGTAATCACAGAAGTCATTTCATAAATAAACCATATTTCAGACACAGAATCTCACCAAATAAACCCCCATGCAACACCATTACAAGGACATGGGCAAATCTCAAACTTTCTCAGCATCACTTAAGTGGACTCTTCAGGATATTAAATCATCATAGATATCTGTAACAGGAAATGATTATTATGGGATTGATTTTGGTGATTCCAGACACTGCATCCAACTTGTAGGTATTGAATAGTTGGTTTTTCCATAATAATTTATGTAATAATCATGCTTACCATAAGCCAAAAATAAGCTGTTCATTACACCTGCAGTTTGAAAAGAAACACATGTAATTTCTCTGCGCTACAAGTCATGTCCAACAAATAATCATAAACAAAAGAATATGTGCAGGTTCACAGCTACGAACAAAATGACATAGCGAAGAAAGCAGACCTCTTTAGTTTCTTGTAAAAGCCAAATAACAGCAAGAAATATGATGAACCCTAGACAGTTACATGCTTATATGCTAATTTTGCACAGATCTTGGATGTCAGATTATGAATTTTCATTAAAGTAAAATGATCATTTATGCAAACCTATGCACAGTCCTCGAAGACTCCAAGTATGAAAACCATTCCCCAAAATTGATGACCCTAGATCTGGATGGTAAAAGAGCAGAATATTATATTACAAAGGCCATCAAGAACCAATAGTGTTATAAATGTAGTATGTCACATTAAACAAGATCTACATTAGAAGTTCTGACAACTGGATTTTCACAGCTTTGCATCATGAGATGTTGCCATTGAACTAGAAACAGAATATGGTAGTGGAAAATTTATAAAGAAGGAAAAATGCATTACATCCAGCAGGCAACATTAGCCAGTAGATGCCACCATGGGTTTGCATGGCCCCACCCTCATTGGCATGAATGTGCATGCCCTTCACCTGCATTAAAGATGAAAACTATAAATTGGCTTTTGGAATGCCCCCATAGGCATCATGATATGCAAAGTGATAAGCAGGGCATGGGTTAGCATCCCATCTGAATACCACATATTGGTATGAGAATACTTGCATGTACAATACCAGCAGGATCAATGAAATCGCAACACTAAGATTCACTTCACGAGGGAGGGAAAAAATTCGAAGAAAGTTTAATGCACAATAATTGTTAGATCAAGATGTTTGGTAGCATGTCTTGAAACAAAGCAAACACCATGACTTTCAAGAAAATCTTCCATGACAATAATCAAGAAGAAAGCTACAATACATATTGAGTAAAATTGTTGATTTTTTTTGAAAAAACTTTTGCACTGTGTTGCTGATTATATGTTTGGAATTCAGGAATTTTGTTGTTTAGGCAAACTTCATTGTATGACTATTGGATCAGTTTGACTAAACTCAGTAGTCTACTAAAACAAGCAATTGAATAAAGTGAAACATGATACGATGTGATGCAAATTGCTCTAACATGGCAAGAGCCATAGCATGTTTATGAAAGAAATAATTGAGAACATCTTAATCTCGCATAAATCCATAAAAAAGAATTCCAAAGCAAAAGAATCACGCCACTCATTCCAGTTTGTGCATTAGACATGATCCATTGGAAATTGTAACGAATATTTAGGTTGCATTTGGCCTGCCAATTTTTTTAAAAGGAAAAATTAGAAACAGAAATTCTCTCTCTCTCTCTCTTTACATTTTTAATAATAGAAACATATTTGGTAGTCACTGTTACAATTATGACAACAAAATATATTTGGTAGCTACTGTTATTTTTTATTTTTTATAGCAGAAGATATTTTTAGAAGTTACTTTTCCAAAAAGTTATTTCGGTTTCCAAAGAAATTAATTTTAGTGCTCGTTTGGTATGTTTTTGGAAAAAGTTCTCTCTATATTCATTTTTCTAGCAAAAGTTTTGTGGGAGAAAATAAATTTTATCATGTTTGGTCACTAAAAAATTTGTATGAAAAAATAACTTTACAAATATTTTCTTATGTTTGGTTCGGAATAATTTTACATAAGAAAATGCCAATTTGACTATAATACCTCTAAAATAAAGATTGCATAAGAATTAATATATTATATTATATTATATTATATTATATTATATTAATATTTAATTATATAATATTAGTAATATTTTTATAATATAATATGATATTATTATATTATTTTTTATTATATTATAATCTATTTATTATTAAATTATATGATATTATATTATTTATATTATAGTAATATAATATAATTATAATAAAGGTAATTTTAAACTTTTGATGCTAATAATTTTAC
This sequence comes from Metroxylon sagu, assembly GCA_017589505.3. Lineage (NCBI taxonomy): Eukaryota > Viridiplantae > Streptophyta > Magnoliopsida > Arecales > Arecaceae > Metroxylon > Metroxylon sagu. The sequence continues at coordinate 311,153 of JACVBY030000328.1, forward strand.
CAATGGGATGAAAAAAGAGAAAATACCATCTTTTCTATGAAAAACTTTTGGATGAAACATGAAAAAAATTGTAGGCCCACCAACCATTTGTCCTTTCATTCTACAACCATACAACCAAACATAGAAAAATAAAAATGAAAAACTTTTCCATCCTTACTCTCTCCAACCAAACGATCCCCTAAGAGAAAAAGTGAAAGTAAATTTCGTTTTCACCTTTTTTTTTATAATAATAAAATTTATTTTAAAAAATAAAAACAATATAGCCAAACATACATTTTAGTTTTTACCTTTAAAAATAAAAACAAAGAAATAAAGGTAATAGGGCCTTTGACTTCTTACCTGTCCATGTTTGTATGCACACAAGAGCATGGTTGGTCTCGTGGAGAAATACTGCGATGAGCTTGAAAGGGGTCAACAAAATCGTCCTCCACAACTACAAGCAGCTCACATCAGATGATATAAACACAGCGTAAACAGGCAGCATGGCAGAAGATGCCAAGGCAAAATCGATCCCAGCAAAGGGGTAATCGGCATTGTCCTGTAAATTGGGCAGGTCTCCAAGGTGGAAAAATAGACAATGACTGGTAGAAAGTTGGGATCAACAGACTTCATCAATGTCTGGCCCAAAGGAAGAGAAGAAAAGAAAAGAAATAAATAAATAAATCGGCAGATTGGGATATTGGGGGGGGGGGGAGAGAGAGAGAGAGAGAGGAGGTGGTAAGGACGAAGAGACACATACGGCGAGGAGGATGACGACGGTGAAGAAGACGATGGTTGCAATGAATACGACCTGATCGCGATCTCCCAATTCGCCATCTCTCTCTCTCTCTCTTTCTCTCTCTCTCTTCCTCCTTCGGCCTTGCGATTCGTTCAAGAAAATAAACAAGTAATACGGCCTAGCTATGAAATCGAGACTAATATTAAAGTTCATTAAAATTAGCCTCTTTCTTTTCTAATTATTTTTATTGTATAATTTTTCTTAAACTTTAATGATAATAAAACATATTAATACTATATATATATATATATATATATATATAGTGGATAAAGAATTTGTACAAATTAAATTTTTATTTTGAAAATTAAATAGTACATAACACATGAATTGTATAGAATATAATTTTTTTAATTATTTTTAAAATATAAAATAATTTTATTAATTAAAAATTTTGTGTAAGTTAAGTTCATGAAAAAAAATTCTCATCGTTAATATTAATGCCATAAACACGAATCCACATGTATAAGACATGATTTTTTTCCTTTTTTTTTAATTAATTTTAAAATATAATCTAATAATATAATGAATTTAACGCTCTGCACAAATTAAATTTCTCTTATTTATAATAGATAAATCTCAAAAAATATATATGTAAAGAGGAGTGCTTGTGTTGTGAAGAATTCTTTTATATATATATATATATATATATATAAAAATCTCAAGCCGTAACCCGGATCGGTTCAGGTCCTTCGCAAATTAAAACCTTTCGACCTTTTTGCAATAAAGCCAGGCATGAAATTTTGAACCGTCGTGGCCTTAAGTGCTCGTGCCCTACGGTTACGGGAAGAAGAAATAAAAGTTTTTATTAGTCACCGTCAACCAGCATCTTAAATAACTGGGATGTTTCTCTTTTCTACCATGCATAATACTTCTCGTCTTTAATTTGAAACATTTTAAGTATGTCAAAACAATAGGCGACATTTCGGCCCAAAATGCAACTTTAAAAAGATATGAGTAGGATAGAGAAAATATTAGAGATAAGTTATTAAATTGAAAAACAGAATGGGTAAAAATCCAGATCTATATAATCAGAATTCTTCCTCTATCTATAATATAATCAATATAGGTGAAAAAATAATAAAAGGATCAATCAATTAATTATGTACTTCCTACACTTGCAAGATTCTTTGGAATTTTCTAATTTTATCATCGACATCAAATTGTGCCTGATATATGGTGTGTTAAATGATGTGAGATACACAGATCTTCAATGAATCTTAAATCATTATAATTTTCCATCATAAATCTATCAGTTTTACACGCGGACCAGATGGAGATTAACATGGCCCCGGCTTAGCTAAATTTATCAGGCGTGCTAGTTGGATTGAATGATTAACCATGTTCCATGTTAAATAAGGATCGAGTGAGTCCAACCAAACATATTATGGGTTCAAGCCCCCAACCAGCCCAAGTGCCCCTATGTGACAGACAATCTCCATATCAATATCTTTTAAAAAACAAAAAAAAAAAAAAAAAAAAAACCTGATACAGAAGATGGGTACTAACTACAGCTACGATCTTATATAATGGATATTGACGGCTATCTGGAACTACATTGCCCAAAACCCAAGTTTCCCTCATTTTCCATCTTGATTTGCTACCCCGTGTCCATCCAGACGTTCTTATAACCGTCAACAGAGTCCAAGTTCGTGCATAAATCCTGTCCCATAATAAAAGATTGAAGGCCAGTCAATAAATGCAACGTTTTTTTGAAAGTTGTCTGAAGAAACCAGTGACAAGTCTCTAAGCATTCGCAAACAATTTGCAGCAGCCTACCCAACTGCCTTATCAAGCACCATATGGGCAAACATCAAACCATTCAGCCACGCAAGCATAATCTTCGTAAGAAAATTCCTCTCAATTTGAATACATTCAAAATCCACTGAAAATCTCTTTTGCTAATAATGCGAATGAGCTTGAAAAAATGGAAAAATACTTCAAAAACTTAGCAAGAACAAACTCCCATGCATTATGAGCAGTATTAATCATATTAAGTTTGGACGTCAATCAAGATAGGATCTTGCATGTGGCCAGCCCAGCCTCATGAGATGTCTCATTTTTCACCCAACAACAATGCAGAGCTTCCTGTGTTAACTTACCACTTCCCTTGCACAATGTAGCTGTTGGATAATGTAGCAAGGACTAACAAGAACCAATAACCAAGACCTTGTACTTGGAAACCAGAGTTTCTGGAATTAAATAAGCAATACATATTTCCGCACAAGACTAATACTAACAGCCTAGTGAAGCAATACTACATATTTGATATTCATTATTCTGGTTTCAGAAATACCACTCATAATTGGTAGGCTATCATCTGATAGAATAGAATCTGAACATCATACTTCGCCCATATGTATTATCATGTTACCAATGGACACAACAAGCTTCTCCCACAGCATCCACACTTGTTTCATCAGAAACCCAGAAGGTTTTCTAGCAATATATAGTGAGGTGACCATAGCGGCAGAATTCTACACGTTTCTGCAGCGCTGGCTCCCCACTAGATAAGGTGTTCTGTTTCATTTTTTTTTTCTTTTTCTTTTTCCTTTTTAGGGGTGCTGTATACAGGTGTGTGGATCTGTCAAACTCTTTCAGCCACAGCATCCATGAGAAGTAATGTCATTTTAATATTATGGCCAATGTTAGAATTTATCCATCTACCAAGCTGTCCTTGCCATAACTGACAAACTTTCTCCAACCCAAGAAGCATACCCACAAACAAAGAACTACTTCTATCACAAAAAACACACAAAAAAACAGAAAAGAAAAGAAGAGAACACTTTCAGATAACTACAAGTCTGACAGCATACCAGATCATAGTATGCAAAGGCTGCTTATCCCAAATTTAAAACTTCTCTACTTTATTATTATCCCAAATTTAAAACTTCTCTACTTTATTAAAAAATAAACAAGTTGACACGCGAAGTTTTAAAATGAAGAATTTGAAGTGAGTTCTAAACTTTGTTTTCTTAAGTAAACTTGCTGCAAGAATATTGCAGACCTAGAAACATGTTTTATTTTTCTAAAAAAAGGGATTCTTGAACTTGTATTTTTGCAAAAACTTCTAAACATTAAATGACATAAGGAGGGCTCATATGTTGCAAAATTCAAAACCAAAGCTTCCAGTGTTAGTTTGCCAATTGTAATCTTCCAAACAGCATTTCTTTTTTCTGAATCCATATTTAAGCATAAGAATTAAATAAAATTACAGAGAACACCAATGTTATTCATCCAATGTTCTCTGGGTTCAAGATGATTATACAGCTAAAGCAATGATTTGAATAATTAAAACAGATTAATAAATTATGATCAAGGCATGTACAAAGCCATTTTAACAACACAAAAGCAAAGCTAGCAACCAGATAGTTGGAATTTAAGACCACTGGGTCCAGATAAGAGGAGGCTCCATGTTACTGGTTGACGTAAGGTATATCTCAAACAAATACTCTTAAGTTCTCAATCTTTGATGAAATAACAGTGGAGTGAATTTTTCTGATGGTTATTGCTTTTTTAAACATGTTATTGTGAAAGTCCATCTGACTTAAAAATCAGCCTCTTACGGACAGAGTGAATAAAAGGATAGAAGGTAGAAGTAAGAAGTTGGATTTTCTGAACACTGATACTTTAAACTGAAATGGCGATATGCCATCATTAGAGGAAATTGAAGTAGCAATACTGTTAGATTCAAACAGTTAGTAACTTTACAGCTGACGGTTAGAGATATTTTAACCATGATGTATAAACTTGAATGCCACCATGCTGCAAACCACTGGATTTTGTTTAATAGTCCTAACAAACCCACTTAGTAGGCCACCCCATTGCTCTCCTTGTGAATATGAGATGTTTCACACATCACAAAAGTCCTAACCCCCCACCCCCCCCCCAAAAAAAAAAAAAAAAAAAAAAAGGAGACACAACAAGATAAATCACTGGATTTTAAATAACAGTCCACATCTGCCCACCTACTATGCCACTTAGTCTCTTGTATGAGAAATAAGTTTCACCTTGAATTTGTCCAGCAAGGGCAGAATATGTAAAAAGTAATAATCGAAAATACTAGAAGGAAAAAAATTCATCCTAGATATCCTTGCATCAATCTGAAGCACTCATCTGGTGCTTTATATATATATATATATATCCATGCCATTATAAAACAAGGGTCGACACTAATTATAATGACATTGGTTGATAAGAGCACCAGAAGTGATACGTGAGAACTTGTAAAATACTATCCTGAAACCCTGTGAAAAAACTATCTTATGTTACACATAGATGCATCCGTGTACCGCTAAGGAACTAGTGTTTTTTCCTATTAAAATAGCTTCAAATCCTTAAATCCAGAAAAGATAATATGCAAGTAATACTGTGAAATCAATTGTGAAGGTGTTGCTTTTGCAGCTTCAGGCTACAGTTGTCCTGTTACTAAGTCAGGCTAAGCGGTCTCTTGGACCAGAGATTAATAAGACATACAGCAGAGTCAAAACTGAGCTCAATCCAATGCAGTTATGATATATAGCTAAGAGGCAGAAAATTCAAGTCAACTTGTCCTCGAAAAGCCCAACTTAAAAATTCCTCAGTAGTTTCTATCATGCAAGTTCATCATAAGCATAAGAACTCAACTATTCAATCATTTATCACTAATATCCACTCATGGCCCAAATCCTTAGCTTCAGTCAAGGTACACTGTTGTTCTATTATCATATATCAGATGCTGCAAACTGACCCAAGTTTCATAGAAACTCATAACATAACAAAATCTGACTCAAGTATCAACATTGATGGCACCTATATCAGTGCAAAATAATGTATCACATTAACATATAGAATATAATATTTGATAATGATATGATTGCTAACCACTTTTCAATCACCAAAACTGTCTTTCAAACATATGAACTCAACTAAACATATCAAATAGTACTCCATCTCTAAAACTAAACTAAGAATAAATAACAGTATACATGATGATGTCGAGAACTAATACTAATGATGATGAACTCGAGAAATAAAGAAACATTTGTTTATAGTTGTAACAAACCCATATCACAGTGTTGGATGCACAGGATTTAAGCTACATTCTGGTACCAACAAAGTAGCTGCAAAGAATAAAAAAACTAGGGGGAAAATTCATCATGTAAATTATTCCGAGTTTCATTTCCTCCTCCCCACTTTCACATAAATTACAAGAATATAGATATGATACAAATAGAAGATATCACATAAATGCCCTCTGAGTTAATGTAAACAAAGCAAGAACAAAGTGCTGTTTTGAACAGCTTATAATCACTATATATTGAAGTAATTCATCTGACAACCATACGCCTGAGAGCTGACTTAAGCACCTATCTAGAACCATAGCTGCATAAGCTCCATGCAATATGCAGGATACCCCAACCAAGCATGTAATTGACTGCTGCTGAGAACACTATTTCTGACCGGAATTGGTTTAGGTTTTCTAATTCCAAACCTAAATAGCTTAAATGGCAATCTCTTTCATTTACATTAGCATGCATTCAAGAACCTTGCTTGGTTTAATGTCGCAGAAAACAATAATTTTTCAGTTCCTAACCTCAATAAAACTCATGTATTAGGAGAAAAAGTTATACTAAGAGCACAAAAGCTTCAATTCAAATGGCTCTATTCTGACTATCCAAATTAACACAAACATTAAAAAGGCCATTACCATAACAACTTCATGACCAGCCAATGGAAATCAAAATGACATCAATAATCAACACAACTACTACTGAAACTAGATTAATTGACCAGCAAAATTTTGAACGCTAACATATAAAAAATTCAAATTGAAAGCTTCCGACTAAACTTCAATATCAACTGTCCTCCATACCTATAAACCCTCAACTACTGAATGATCCTTTTCTTTTGTTCTCCTCCATCTGCCCAAAAAGCTTTATAGCCATCATGTTTTCCTCAAAGTACCGTGCATAAGGATGACCCTTTGGAACAAGCCTTCGGTACTTCTGGAAATGTTTCTCCGCCTCATTCTTCTTCCTTAACAAAGTATATATAATCCCCTGGCACAGATAAGGCCTGAAATCCCTCGGCTCCTCCTTCACCAATTCTTCATATATCTTGAGAGCCTCCTCATACTTCCCTTTGACGACCCTGATCTGAGCGACCAACAGCTTGAAATCCCTCAAGTCCTCTTTTTTCTTTGCCTTCTTGCACATCTCCATAGCCCCCTCGATTCTCTTCAGAATGCCGTCCAGCTCCTCGTTGGACTCCTCCGACTGGGTGGCAGCCATGACGAGCCCGTGGTAGGCCTCGACGCAGAAGGGGTCCCGCTCCAGGATCTCCTCGAACCCCTGCTTCGCGGTCTCGGAGTCGCCGCTGTAGCTCTGGAGGTGGGCTTTAAGGAGGGGGAGGTCACTCTCGCCGGGTTCGAGGGCGATGAGGCGGTCGACGATGTCGATGGCCTCGGGGAGTTTCCGGGACTTGACCTTGAGATCCATGAGGGCTCGGAGGGAGCGGATGTCGTCCGGGTGGGAGTCGAGGTACTCCTCGAGGGTGCGCTCCTTCTCGTCTTCGGTGAGGGTGTCGGATTGGACGGTGGCGGGAGGGGGGAAGACGGCAAGGGCGGGGGCGGGGCGGTGGAGGCGGGCGAGGAGGAGGGCGGCGGCGGCGGCGAGGGCGACGCCGGCGGGGCGGAGGAGAGAGGAGAGGGGATCTAGGGTTTTGGAGGAAGGCTTGGCGGTCGTCCGGGAGGCGCGGAGGGAGAGGAAGGCTCTGGGCTTGGGGGAGAAGGATTTAAGGAGGACGAGGGGTTTGGGGAAGGCGGGGCGGGAGAAGAGTGGGGCGGGGTGGTGACAGAGTCGGCAAACGGATTCCATTCTTTTCTTCCTCCCGATGGAGCGAAGGAAGGAAGAGGGGCCAAAACCCTGATGAGCAGCGATCAGATTAAATTAAATATCCCCTATTTACCAATTCCAAGCGTATATTTAAAAAAAAAAAAAAAACATATTTTATTAATATTCCATTGAAATATGGCATATTCTGTATATATTTGTCCTTTTCGGCAAGCTTGGATATTATTCATCAAATCGCCGAATATTGATAGCCCATAACTGGATACATTACAATTATTCTACGACATTAACTTGTATTCACCAATTTAATAAAAAAAAAAATGAAATTTGACTATTTATGCGATATTTGCAATGCTCCATAGAAGCCATGCATACATACTATTTAATAGTGTATAGGAAACAATAATCTCAATGATGTCGCAAAAGATCAGTTAATTAAAGATCATTACAAATAAATACCCAACAAAATAATAATAAATTATTTTTATTAATATTAATAAATATTAATAGAAAAAGGAACCATCCTCGCATCCGATGTATGGTATTAAAATTATTAATCAAGTTTCATGAAAGGTGAAGTCCACATGATGCAAAGAGTGCCGTTTAGTATAATTTATTTATAGTTTTGCAATGCAAACATCAACAAACTCTTACACTTACCAAACATGCTCGGAAATAAGATTATTTTCTTGGATGAATGGTATGGATGCCATCATTATTTTTTTTAAATAATAATACATGTCTACTAAACATTTGCTAATAGCTTGGTCTTTGGAAAATGTGTATATAATTATATATATATATATATATAAAAAGAAAGTAAACTTCGTGTGAAGTTTAACTCAAAAGGCTTGCTATTTAATCCTCAAAATTTATTACTGATCATACGGATATTACATGTCTTTTGGAGAAGAGATACATTTGTAATTATTTTATTTTGATAACATAACGTAATTCTCTCTTTCATTATAAAAGCACCATATATAATTTTATAGCAAATCTTGAATCATTTTACCCATGTTCATTTGACAACGTTTCATTAAATTAAGATGTAAATGGAGTCATCAGCAATCAAAGAAGTTGAAATATTACTCCATTTCCATGGAATGATTCGTTGAAAAGTGCTCTTTCTTCTTTTAAGTTACAATACAATTCCTTCATTGCAAACATAACTTTAGTTTAATGATATATTCCATGCAGGTAAAAATAGCTCATACAGCTATTGGATGAACAAGTGTTGATGAATGGCAGGGAGCTCATAGGGACATTTATCACCTTGCATAGGTATATGATGGTTGAGAAAAAAAAAAAAAAAAAAAACATTATAAATATTAAATCCATCTTAGTCATATCTGGTGATGGTTGGCATTGAAATAAATTTTCAATTGTTGTTTTGTTTATTTATTTATTTTGATGTATGTCACTAGAAGCAAAATAAATCAGGTTTTACAATCAAGGCAAGCAAGCGAGCACAACTTTGTTTTGGAAAAAAAAATGATCAACACTTAACCTTTCACTTGTTGATTGTCATCACAATTTTTTTTTAAATAATTTTACTTAAAATTGCTTGAAGACCGCATGTTCTATGATCCTTGTATTATCATACGATACATCTAATTAATATTTATTAGCGGTAATGTAGTATGAGGTTTGTCTTTTGATCTATCAAGCCATTCGTTGGTTGCAAAATCTATAGTAGCTCAAGGGTCAAGAGCTCCAACTTCTTGATGCTTGAAATTAGATGAAATTTAAATATTTTTTATCATGTTACATTTAAGATATACAACTATTATATTTAATAAATAATTCATACTTATTATTATTTTTTAATAAAATTATATATATATAATATATAAAGAAAGAAAAAAATAAAATTTATTACAATCGAATATGGTTAAGATTAAATTTAATTATAAATTTTAATTAAAAAAAAAAAAGAGACTCCCGTAAAGAAGAAAGGATGAGAAAGATGATATCGTTTCAAAATGGAGGGGACAGCTGGCACCGTCGCGTTCGCTTGCACGGCTGTCTGCTCTTCTGAGGTGACATCTGGCACCGTCGCGTTCGGACACCTTATCAACAGCCATCGTCCAATTTGCTTCAACCAAATAACTCTACCAAAATGTTCTGCAGTTACACTAGAACCGCACCGGCTCGTTACGTGAGGGAGGAAAAGCTTGTTATAAATCGACGCTCTCGTTCCACGGCTCTTCATTTCTCAAATATCGAACGCCCGAGAAATCGGAAAAAGCGTTCGAGTCCACCGCCCTCCGTCGTCAATGGCAGCGAAACCGGTCGAGGTATGCGTTAAGGCCGCCGTCGGCGCTCCCGACGTCCTCGGCGACTGTGAGTCATCTTTCTCCCCTCCCTCTCCCCCCTTCTTTGATGATCTCGCGTAAGTGGTACTTCTAATCTGTTCTGTTGTGCTTTCTAACCGATCGGGGGGGGGACAAAGGCCCTTTTTCCCAGAGAGTTCTTCTAACGCTGGAGGAGAAGAAGGTTCCCTACGAGATCAAGCTGATCGACGTCAACAACAAGCCCGATTGGTGAGCTCTTTTTCTTTTTCTTTTTCTTTTTTCTTTTTCTTTTTTTTCGTTCTAAATAAATGGTTTTTGTGACGGGTCATTGTTCCGATTGTGGGTTTCTCGGAATGGGGTGAGGATGTCAGGTTCTTGGCAATCAGTCCCGAGGGGAAGGTGCCGGTGTTCAAGTGCGATGATGACAAATGGGTTCCCGACTCCGATGTCATCACCCAGATCATCGAGGAGAAATACCCCAACCCTTCTCTTGTCACTCCACAGGAGTACTTGTCGGTGTAATTTTTTTTCCCTCTCTCTCTCTCTCTCTCCACCCCCCCTTATTTTTGTGAATTCGATGGGATTCGAATAATCTTGAAATCAAGGGTTAGGTGGTCTGAAGTTGTAGAGAATGGTGTAGATATTGGATTGGATTCCCGTTCTTGCGAGTTGGGTTTTTTAATTCTGATTTCTACTATAAACAAAGTAATTAAGAGATTGTAATATGTTGGGCCATAGAATGATTGTCCCTTTTCTTTCTCCTTTTTTATTTTTACCTCTTTTAAGATCCTCCGTAATTGCATTGTAAGACTGGATTGGTTGCCTTGAATTAAGGCTTTAAAGCTTTAAGTGAATAATGATAAATGCACAACTACTAAATTTAGGGCGTGTTTGGCAACCCAAATAAGATTATCATGGTCATTTTAAGCTGCTAGCGATACTTAAATCAGGATGATCTAACCCCCAATAACCTATGATGGGAGCATTTGGTATGTTCTATTAATTAAAGATCTTCGACTATTCACAATTAACCTTTTTGATATGTCATAAGAATTCAAGATCACCAATCAAGTAATACTTTTAATAACCTAACATATTTAAGTATCATTATTTCATATTATTTATTATAATATTTTGATTAAATTATAGTATTATTTATTATAATACATAAATTATCGATTAATAATAGTTGGTACTATATTTTGAAAATATAGAAATAATACTATTATATCATATCATATTATATTATAATCAATAAAATTATATACTAAAATAGCATAATATAATATAATATATTTATTATTTTATTATAATATATTATAATACTATAGTATATTATAATATAATGTCATTGTATTTTCACTATATTATATTTTTAATATTATGTATTATAATATAATACTTATGGAAGGGCATTTTTTTTATTAGGCATCCTTTCTTTCTTTGGATGAGGGATATTTTGATCCCTAAATTTTAATCTGAAATTGCTAGCTGGGGATGATTTTGGATATTCATTTCCAAAGATGCCTTTAGGATCACTAGATTGGATGGTAATTTTAGAAGTGAGGATGACTTAGAATCATTGCCATATCGGATCACTATGGTACAACCAAATATAGTAATCCTGTGACCTTCACCAAAGTCACCGATAATTTTAGATAGATTACCCTATAACAAATGCTCCCTTAAAAGGTTTCAGGTTGATCAAGTTTTTGCTTTGAGGATCAAGATATCTTGATGGTTCATGTATAATTTCATTGGCTCTAAAGTAAATTTGGCCATGATCTCTTTATGCTAATAGTAAGGGTAATATGTTGAAAGCATTATAATGGAAATACTTGATATTTATATTAAGTTGAGCAATATAGAAATGCATTTGAATCAAAATGTGGTTTAGGTGACTTGTTGTAGATGTTCATTGATCAGTGAGTCTTCTACAAGACTTGTTGTTAATGCTTTCTTTTTGTCAAATTCTATTTACACCTCTTTATCAAATATATATTTTATTTTTTTAAATTTACGCTAGTGAAATACTTGTATGATGTTTCAATAAGCATCTATAGCTAGCAGAGTTTTCTCAATATGTTAACAAGGGCTATCTGCATGAAGTGAGGAGCCACATCAAAAAAAGAATGGGACTTTCTCTTGTTTGGTTTGATAGAGAAAACTTGCATTGAGGATTGTACAGAAGCAGTTATGAGAAAGTTATCTTTTTAGGATTTTACTTAATATGAAGGAAAATTTTTATTCCTTGTGGAAAAAAAAAATCTGAACCATATATTCTTGCATTATACTCTCCTAGTATCCATATAGATATATAGTTTGTGCATTTATCTGCATTGTTTATTAGTTGATGAAAAGGGAAGGAAGAAAATAGCTAGGCCTTTTTTCAATTGTGTAGTGTTACTAATATATTAACCTTTAGTGAAAGAGTGAAAAAAGTTATATAGAAATTAACTATCCAAGTTTTTCAAAAATGCATACGTAGGTGGTTTTTTGTTAGATCATACAAAGGGTTAAACGTAAAGGTTCTCTGGCTAATAGTCAGAAAACTACGGACTAAGTTATAGATTAAATAGCTTTTGCAGTTTTTTATTAGCTTTGGGCTTCTAGGAGATGAATGTTTGTTTCAGCTAATAAACCAATGGAATAAATGATTGCCTAAATTTCGATCGACCATTAATCCTGTGGAGCCCTTTATTTGTGGGAGCCTTGAGTTATAAGTGGAGAGGATGTCAATGATGTAGAGTGAAATCAAATAAGAGGAAGTGGATTTCTTGTATTAATTTAATGGATGTTGATGCTAGATGTTGTGCTTAGCAAAATAGGTATAAGCTTGTTTGATCAAATGGATTCATGTTTTCATTTAGTTGGCATTAAGGTTTAAATCCTAGTGGGATAAGGATTGTCCCAATTGTCTTGTTCTATTCCTATGAGAAAATGAGATGAGACGGTGGTGGGATACTAGAACCCATCAACATAGACAAAGAAGAAAGAGGAAAGAAAGAAAGGAAAAAAGAAAGGAAGAAAAGAATAAAAAGTAAAGAAAGAAGGGAAGAAGCAAAGAAAGTAGAGGAAGGAAAGAAAAAAGTAGAAGAAGGAAAAAAACACAAGGAAGGGAGAAGAAAAAGAAAGGATGGAAAGAAGGAAGAACAGAAGAAAGAATACGAAAAAGAAAAGGAGGAAAAGAAATAAAGGAAAAATATATAAATAAAATAAGAAAGAAATAAAGGAAAGGAGGAGAAATGAGAAACAGGGATATTCATTGAGATGCTTTACTGGGATGGCTATTGGAGACAAGATGGTACAGGGGGACGTTTCATTCTAAGGAGAAACTGAAAAAACTACCGCCCTAGGAGACTTAAAACCTTTGTTGGCATTATCATATAAGAGCTCAATAAGCAGTTCACCCTAGTAGGCATGGTTTGTGAGGACGAGGATCATGCCATGTGAGCAGTGAGAGAAAACAAATTACTATGTTCATTGTGCTGTTAATCTTTAGGGGGTGTGGTTTGTGAGGATGAAGAGGGGCTTCTTTCCAAGATTTAAAAAAGTGTCACAAGAATATCTGAACCCAGATCATAACTGTAAACAAGTTTATGAACTACCTTAACATGATACATCCTTATTGGGTTAATGGAATGATTAAACTGGAATCCTTTTAGTGTTGCCATTAATCTTTAGGGCATGTGGTTTGTGAAGATGAAGAGGGGCTTCTTTCTTTCACAAGAATATCTGAATTGAGATCATAACTGTAAACAAAGTTTATGAACAATCTTAACTTGGTATGTCCTCATTGGGTTAATGAAATTAATGAACTGAAATCTTTTCATGGTTTGAAACAAGAAGGCAGGCATAATTTGGCTTCTGATATTCCCATCTGTCTAGAGAAAAACCCACCTTAATAAAGTATATTGTGCTGCTTATTTCGGAACATCAAAGCTTATAAAATATTTCCAGTGTCACAGTCTTTTAGTACTGGATAATTAACTATTCAACCATCTAACTTCTTTTATTTTCACTTCAGGGGATCAAAAATATTCCCTTCTTTTGTCAAGTTCTTGAAGAGCAAGGATCCCAATGATGGGTCGGAACAAGCATTGCTTGATGAATTGCGTGCACTGGATGAGCATCTTAAAGCTCATGTAAAATATTGAGTGACTCTCTCTCTCTCTCTCTCTCCCTCCCCCCCCTCCCATAGAGGCATGGAGACACACATGCATGCATGTTGTATGGTTAGCTTGAATTATTAACAAGAAAAAGAAAACATGCTTGCATCTACAACTTGGACTGCATTCATATTAATATTTCTTATTTAATATTTATGGCAGTTTATTAACATTTTTTCAATGCTGGCAAATCGTAATTTAGCTCTGATGCTGGCAGGGCCCATATGTTAATGGTGAGAATATTTCTGCAGTTGACTTGAGCCTGGCACCTAAGTTGTTCCATCTTGAGATAGCCCTTGGTCATTTTAAAGGATGGAAGATACCAGAAAATTTGTCCCATGTTCATGCTTACACGAAGGTATGAACAAAGCTTTCCTGAACCTTATCTGTTCACCTTCTTTCTCTTGTTGACTTCTGCATATGTTGTTGTAAAATCCAAATGTTGCATTTGGAGTTTGGTCGCATCCTCAGGATTTACATTACTCTCGCTCTCAGCCTTACAGTTTTCGAATTGAGTCCGTGTCTGGTCAGGGTGTCTTTTTGGAATGGAGTGTGTAACCTTGATCTTGGAAGTTGCTTCTCATTTAGATATGCTTTATTTTGGTGGCTTTTTAATGATCCTCTAGATCCTTTTTCTTTCTAAACTCATTGTAGCATCTCGCTATAGACTTCTATGTTGATTGAATTATTGACGGAAGAATTCAGGTAATAATTGAAATTGGTTTTTTTTTTTTTTTGTGTCATTTTTCTTGGCATTTGATCCTGTTTTCTAGATGCTGCACTATAGAGGATTAGTCTTTAATTAACAATTACCAACCACATCTAATTCTCCTCTATTCTCATACATTGTAATGATAGTAAGGTAATAATTAAAGAATCCTTAATTACTATTAAGCTCTAATAACTTCTATTGTTCTCTTAAGTTTTCTGAAGCATTGTCTGTATTGATCTTTGAAGATTGATGGTCTGGGGGATATATAGGCAATTGTGAACCTGACCATCACTGGGAGGGCTACTCACTGAGTCTGATCTTTGTGGTCTCATCAAAAGTTTTATGATGGTCATCATGATTTTCTTGAATTTTATGGTGTTACATCATGGCATATGCCTCTTGCATTGGCAAAGGTTGAAAAACGGATTGTATTGCAGTACAATACTCCCATATTGAGGCATATCGAGGGTGCACTGAGATATTATTATACTGTGTACGGAGATATATTGTTAAATCATGAATAATTATCGCTGCATGCCACAGTACATACCATAGTGGGACGTGACTGATACACTCCCATGTTGGTATTTCAAACCTCAAATTTTGGCATGCCATGGAGGAGGTTGGTGTAATTCGACAAGAAGTATAGCTTATCATATGCATCTATTTGACCTTTATGGGGCGGCTTTGCGCCTTAGAGTTGCAGTTTATAGCTCATCCCAGTTCTGTTATGTTAAGTCTTGCGATCTCAGTCTTATCAATGACCTTTGCAGTGATCGAAGTGGAATTCCCATCATTTGTACGTTTAGTTTGTGTGTTTTTATTCTTATTTTCTTTTAATGGAGTGTTTTAATGTGATGCTGGATATTAGTTGTCTTCTTGTGTAAAAATTAAGCAACAATCTTCAGTGGCTTGGTTTTTTTTATTGTTATTCATGATTTCATCAACTGTTCAGTTAATTGGGTTCAACATCTTGTTGGTGTCTTTCAAGACTGCTTCAGTTTGATGTTTACCCATGCTGGATAAGTTCCTAGGACTACTGATTATTATGCTTGAGATGCGTGTGCATGTACGTGCGTGGTGTGCGTTCATGTGCGTGGAGTGCGTGCTGACATTTTGTGTGGTGGTTATGGAATGTTCGCTTACCTTTCCAGAAAGATGGTGCTGTTGGTGATGGTATGATTTTCGTGTGCAGTGTTTAGTTGTAATGTTACCTTTGCAACGATTCACAATATAATTAATTTCAGTATTCTCAAACTAAAAGTGGCCATTAAAGATTGACACCTTGTTTTTTTTTTCATTAGAAAATTTCTATTCTAATATAAAAGAAAATGAAATATTGTCATCTGTGGATCAGGAATATATATATATATCATGCAGCATTGAGCTTCAGGCAAGCTGATGAGATTGCTTAAATGAAAGAACTGCTAGGTTATTTTCTTAAAAACCTAGTCATTACTATAGTAGAGATAGACTGGTTGTACAAGTCATCAGCTATAACTGCAATTAGAACAACTAGATAAGAAAGAGAATTGTATGTTTTTAAAATATTCTTATGAAGTTTGTGGATTTGTAATTGCTGCTAATTCAAAGAATATTGCCTGGATTCTTTGATTTCTGCTCATATTATTCTACACGTAATTATTTCTACCTTGTATTATTTTACAAATAATTATTTATGGAATCTATAGATAGTTATTATCAATTTTTTAGGATTTTAGGTTCCCTTAATGAAGAATTGTGCTTGTTGAGTCCTACACAGGAGTTATTTTAGTGGTGTCAGATGCTAATTATATCATTGATTATTAATTTTATGTCAAAGACTTAATATAATATATGCATTTTGTGCAGCTGCTTTTCAATCGGGAATCCTTCATAAAGACCAAGCCAGCAAAGGAGCATGTGATCGCTGGATGGGCGCCGAAAGTCGATGCTTAATGCTTGAGCGTGGCGAAAATAAGTTAGGTTGGTGTCGTGCAGCATAGAGCCTTTTGCTTTAACTGGCTTAAGGCATTTTCCATTGATATGCTTCTGGTACTTTATACTATGACTTCAAATAATAATATTTGCTGCTGTTGGTTTGCTTCCGTGCTTTTATGTTATCATCCACTGTTATATTTAGCGGTGAAGTCAGATTTTTTCTTTCTTTTTTTTTTTTTTTTTTTTCAGTTAGATGATGGTTCTACCAATTTTTTTTCTTAAATCATGTTTTTGTTAAAAGTTAGATATTGTAAAAATAAAATATAATCAATCCTAAAATACCATATTGAATCAAATAATAAATTTATATAGTATATAAATTTTAATAAAAAATTAAATTATTTTTTATAATTAATGTAAGTCTCACTTCGTTGCATCATTTGTTCTATTATATATTATAGTATCTAAACATTTTTTTTTTTAGATGACCAGTTTTAAGAAAATAATAAAAAAAAATTTCTATAACCAGAATAAATCTGATTTCATCATATCTCCAATATATTCTTTGGTTATATTAATAAAATTGCTGCCGGTAACAGGACAATGACTTGTAAATTGGACGTCAGCATTGTACTTAGTCTTGGTCCGTATATAGCTAATCAAATAAATGTACAACACACGGAAGAAGCAAAGCTCGCCACCTGGAAGGAGAAAGACTTTGATGTAACAAAATTGTTGATATTGAGCGGGCACCGAGTGCGTTATTGTATATTTATAGAGCGATAATTGTTCAGTCCCCCTGGTGCCAATATATACAAGCTTTTTCCTCACATTTTAAACATAAAATTACCTGGTCTGCACCCAAGCAGCTATCTTATAGGTCATGGAACATGTTCTTATTTGACAAGACAGAATTAGAATCATATAAAACAAGAATCCTTGCCACTGGTTCACATTTACCCTCCAAATGGGAAGAAACAGCGCTTAAACCTCCTTCTGTGAGAGGAGGGGTTCCTCGTCAGCGCTGGATTCCTCTCCAACATCATTTTGTTTCCACTGCCACTGCAGGAAACCTGGTTGCCTGCTCGGCGTCTGGTCTCCCATTCCTGGGGTGCTCCTGTGGAAGTTCTGCATGTGTTCTAGGCAAGCTTTAACAGCATCATGCACGCTTACAAAATACCATCTCTTGCCAATTAGTTCGATGAGACCAGCCCTCGACAGTGTTATCAGAACTTTTCGGTTTGGGTTGGAAATTGCAATCTGCGCCAAGGGACCTGAGCCCTAAATATCATGTCATAAGGCCTGAAAGTTAGGAACTTGGGATCGAGGGATGCCGAACCTGGATTTCACGTGATTTATATTCTTGATGCAAATCCTTGAGAGCTTGAACTGCACTGGTGTCTATGTACGGAACAGCTGCAACAATTAAAGATATGATTCATTATATGAATGGTAATGTCCCAGGCTTAAAACAGAGGAACAAAATTTAAAATGTGATGATCACGACACATCCAGAACGGTTTTTCTGAATATTATGAGAAGAAGTTATTATCTCAACAGCAAAATAACTCAATAAGTTGTGCATTTATGCTGCACAACTAAAGGCGTTCCTTATTGCTGCAAGCTAAAAGCAATCCACAATAAATGACTTTATAAAATCATGCGGATGATGCCATAGTGCCTTAATCTCAAAATCTTGCAATCAATAATGAAAGCTTACTCATCACTGAAACAACTTGTATAAGAATCTCAGCCAGGTCAATGATGTAGAAAAAGAGAGATTTTAGTTTTCATGATATTGATTTATATTTTCTGATCAGGGTACTGTACTATCTATAATAAAAATATAGTTCCTCAGCTTAATTGGTCCTATAAACTGAACGCGGGAAATTCGAAGACTCACGTGCCATTTCAATGATCACAAAATAAATTCTTTCAGCTTCTGCTCCATGCTTCGTGCTACCTGAACAACTGAGTTCATATTCTCGTAGCCTGATAACACCCATACAGTGAATGCTCGAAATGAATTCCAAATTTAATGAAGAAAGCTAGAGCATGCAAGATTTTTCAAACACAGTATGTTATTTTTATGTTTTCTTGTTTCATATGCATATGTAAAGAGCTAAAAGTCATCACCTGTCTTTAATGTAACTTATATTTGCAAAGTAAATGGGTGCATCAATTCGCACAACTACAATCCCGCAATATACATATGCTTCTGGATACTGTTCGATGTTTCTGTAAACAGTAGTACCAGGAAGACGTCCCAAGACAGCTGCAACAAAAACATGAACGCGACTTACCAGAACAAGAAAATTTAAGGAGAAGTAACAAACTGGAATGAAGATGAGTACAAACCAACAAAGATATGAAAAAATATGCTGAAAAACAATAATTAGGATGATTTTAAAATTCTACCATATCTCATAGTTCACTTTTTGCAAACCTGAGCAAATAAACTAATGAAAACATTCACATGGATAATATGCATAATATTAGAATATAGCAATACAAAATCAGAAAATGATTTTTTTTTTTTGGTTGATAGAATGGTATAAACAGTAATTTAGAGAAGCTCAATGAAATCAAAATGGACTTAAGCAAGTAAACAACCCCATCATATGAACAATTGCTGCAGCAGTTTTGGAAACACCATACTCATGACCATTCATGATATTTAGCTTCATCCCCTGTGATGCAAGTTTAGCTACTAGATAGTGGAGAAACTGGAATATAGGATGAACACAATGTGCAATACCAGATTAAAATAAGATTGTGACCATAAATTAAACAATTGCCCCCCAAATACTGCCAAAGTCAATAACCAGACTTTCATATTGACGATGCTACATTGTAACAATACAAACTTTCAATCCTGTGATCCAAGTCAAGAAGCATACTTACCAATGTAAGGATTTGCTGATTCATGAATAACGAATGCAAGGGAAGCACTGACCTGCAGTGTAAAACACTCCACTCAAAATCAGTTTTGCTGTCTTTTAATCAACTGAGAAAAAATAGCACTACTGTATATACTGAAATAAAAGAACTAACCTTGCAATGCATCAACAAACAGTAATCATAAACTAAGCTATAATATAAAGTATTTTTGGTTTAGTGAGCTAACAGAACTGAACCTAGCAATCATGAATGGTCTTGCAGCAACTACATCTAGCATAACACAGAATGCATTGGCTCATGCTGGCATCATACTGACTTATATGCTCTTGAGCATATTGCGATTCTCTGCAAGAATAAGGTTTTTTTTTTTTTGTGAAATGAAAATAAATTATGACTGAAACCATATGATTGCTTAAAAGATTTCCTTTAAATTTGGAAGTGCTCAGCTTGTTCTTGTTAGAAAAAAATCTAAAAAGATATGTTATGATCTTTGGTACAATTTTATGACTCAATTGAATGTAAGCCTCATGACTGTCATTATTCAGGATCATAAATTCAACTTTCAAAATAGCATGTTTGCCTACCCAAAGAAAAAATTAATATAAATTGAAGGATCAGCTGTATTCCAACATTGTACTAAGAACTCAAATTATTATGTGTACATGATGGCAAATACAACAGGTGCCAACTTCTAAATAATTAAACCACCTAGATTATTTTTATTTGTGCGCTTAACAGGTAATATGAGCAAGCATGAAATTAAAGTCCTTGAATTTCCTTTAATCTGTAATTTTTTAATTAAAACAACATAAGTTATCCTAGAAAATGAATAGTTGAAATGGCCCAAGAAGCAAGGCCAGAAGAGATATTAAA
>JACVBY030000644.1:735881-822696 GCA_017589505.3 Metroxylon sagu
TTTATATATGCCAGGTTGAATGGAGCATGATAGAGATGGAAGGGACGGGCTCCGATGTGGACCAAAGATCTATCGTGAAAAAAAAAAATCTCCGTTTAAGACCACAGGGTGGTGGCATGGATGTTTTTTTTTTTTTTTGGCCCTCCTCCGGCGGGATGGAACGAGGATGCAGTCCCCGGCTCAGCTCCACTCCATAGCCTGGTTGCTTTCTTTCCCCTGTTGGACTCGAAAAACTTACCCGTCTTCAACTCCGAATCCAGCCTCCACTCGTTCCGTTTCATTTCCTGGGCGCATGGGAGCAGAACAGCAGGGACAAGCGAGATTAGGACGAGGTCATGGTGTCTCCATCCCCTCTTCCCTTTGTTTTGAAAATTGTTTCTCAATAATAAAGTTTCTCTCCTTTCCCCAGCACTGTCACCGTGAACGTCAGTCTATCTGCCCATAAAATTTAGGACACATTTGTCACCTTTTCATAATAAAATGCTGGGTTCAGTATATGCTGATGCCTCAGGTTGCAACTGGTTATCAATTCCTACAGAGAGCTGTGGATAATATATCTAAGCAGACCATTTTGCTTTAGGCCTTTATTCAATCAATCTAAGGAGGTTGTCAGATCTTCCTTCTATGAGATTTGTTAATCTGTCAACAAGAACATCTTAGTTAACCATAAACTCCATATCTTAGATAACTGGTGGTAAACATGATTATTTTACTGACTGTAAGCATTAGTCAGCAAATCTATACTAATGTTGGACACTGCAAGTGCAAAAAATGACCCTATACGATAAATGCATTTCCCCTTTTGCTATGGCACTCATCATGTGCCTTTCTCCCAAGCGCCACCTCTCCACACCCTCCCCCCCGCTCTCTTTTTTTTTTTAAAAAAAATTTTTAATCAGATCCTCACTGCATGATTATAAATGATATAAGAACAAATATAATCTGTTATCCATATGGATTAGAACACATTGAGTTGTATATATTTATGATTAAATTTAAATTTAAATTTTGAATCATTTATCTGGTCATCGAAGCTTGGATAAAAAAAATATGAAAATTTATCCCTATATGTGTTTAGTGCCATCAAAAAGATTTTAAATACTTATATAAAATTAAAAAATCTAAATAATACCTTTTAATTAACTTTTTATTATTATTATTTTATTATTTTTTATAAAGTTCTAGGTTACTATACTATGCCACATGTATTGGGATAAATGAAAAATACTTAGGGGGTGCTCTATGCATGTTACAAAGAAAAATTAAAGAGAATACACCAGCCAAAAGAGGGGGTGCACTTGTACCAAA
Organism: Metroxylon sagu; assembly: GCA_017589505.3. NCBI lineage: Eukaryota > Viridiplantae > Streptophyta > Magnoliopsida > Arecales > Arecaceae > Metroxylon > Metroxylon sagu. The sequence continues at coordinate 737,190 of JACVBY030000644.1, forward strand.
CAGAAAATCACAGTCAGCACGCTTCTAACGTGATCACAACCATCCATCCTTCTTCCCCACATTGCACATGCTAAGCACTAGATGCAAAGTCCAACGACAAAAATATTCAACCTCATACAATGCATGAAATCCCAAATGTTCAATTTGGTATGGGAAGATAATTGGTCATTCTTCTTCCGGATCTTCACCTATAAAATTATAAAACAAAAATGTATACGTGCACACACGTATCGAGCACACCAGTTATCATAGCACCTGGATAAAGAATTTTGAAGCATTGAAAGCCCCATGTAGTGTACCTTCTAATACCTTTGACTTCTCACAGTTGCGTCGATCTGAACCAGCAGGTCCAATTATAATTAAAGCATAAAGAAAATCCACAAAAGGCCAGATCTTCAGGAAGAAAATGGCCAAGAGATAATCATATACCCCAAATCACCAGTAGGCTCTAACTGAGATGATCCTCAACCACAAACCAGATGGCAGGGCCAAAACATAAAACCTGACCTTCATCACCAGAGTATGTCTAACACTATGGTGCTCTCACACCATGAAATCCAAGTCATCATCAACCCCTACAAAAAGATCACTAATTTACATGAAGTTACATGACAACACAATGAAGATGCATTGGTGATAATTTACATCCAAAAGGTGAAATGTTTTTGGACTTCAACCTTTATATACAACACCATGGAGTTTAACCTATTTCTACATCATCATATTGACCAAAAAACTTGGAGTAATGTTGCTTCTTCATCCAATAAGCATCTTGACCTTTCAGGTGGGCAAGCAGCTCATCCTGCATTGGTTAACCAATGACCCATGATCATGAATTTCAATATAATTGCACCTAATAAAATGTTACTTTTGGCAACAAGGAGTCTTTCCACACATACATTAAAAAAAAAAAAAAAAAGAAAAGAAATCTAGAAAAGCTATGTGAAATTGACCTGATTCATAAAACATAACCATCAAACATGATATGCCATACCAGCACATATTACTCCATATTGGACGTACCATACTATATCAATACTAAACTGAGACTTAGTATTGATGTATATCAAGTCTTAGTAAGCTAAACTAACACATATACCAGGTGCACCAACACTATACTAGTGAGGTATCGGCACGAGATCTGGCATTGAGATGATAAACCTTGCCATTGAATATATTAGTGGACATCTTGTTTATAATCATGCATTATATAACTATAAAATATGATGGTTAAAACAGTGTCTAACAGATTATTCTGATTAAAGAAAATAATATGAACAATATGGAACAGTGTGGTAAACATGTTCTTGCCTTCTTTCTTCTGAGCAAGAGGCATCCCTCTCCGAAGTGCGTTCAATTGCTCCAAGGTCAAAGAGAGTAATGAGTTGTCGAAGATCTCAATGCTTGATCTCTCTACAACACCAAATATCTTGAGATTCTCATAATAAAACCAGAAATGCAGGGTGTGATATAAAAATCAGAATTAATGATGCTAATTTGTTTTATATGAACATCAGGCCTCCATGCTATGTACATGCTTATGATCAGGCACTGGGCTTTCATGAAGTGCCAACTATACCGATATTTTCCTTGAATGCAGGAGATAACAATCTTTGAAAGGTTTTTGATCTCCCAGTAGAGGAAAGCAACACTAGTTAGCCCTTTATAGGGGATTTAGTCTTGCACCAATTTCATTCGATGGTACAAAATCCAGCTAAGGTAATGAAGGGTAAGGAAAGATTCTGCCACAAACACTCATGTGGAGCTTTGCTGGACATCCTGTTCGTAGTTGGTTATAGTCAAATGCATCATAAGAATGTTGTTGTGTAAATACAGAAAATATTCTACAGCATGCCAAAGGATCATATGGATGGAGTATTATATGAATTTGCATCACATGATTTTTTGTAAATATGCTGCAGCCAGATTGTGCTTATATATCGAGAAACTAGACATATTTCATTGAATCACAATCCCTTGATTGAGTTGGATATTTCGAACAAAGATGTTCTCATAAAGTAAGCTCAATGTAGGCGCTGGTGTTGGAACATTTTTAGGGAGCTTAATACTTAGGCATGCACATTCATGGACAGCAGTATTCTGGAGAATAAATTTTTATGCAGCATTCAGCCTTTCATATGAAAATTATACTCTAAATTTGTTGTCCATTAACTATTTTTAATTGAAATAAATACCAAACAAAGGGAATAAGTTAAAGCTTGAAGTTTACAGATCAATTACTCTCTGTTTTTTTCATCAAAAGGTTCTTTAAATTGCATGAAGTCTGACTCAACTACATATATGGAACCTTGAGAAGTCATGAGGAATCAGTCTCAGGAAAAAGCAGAGGAAACACAATTTCAGAATGTCGAATAATAATCCCTTACTTTCTCTTGGGCAGTAACTAGTGTTGCTAAACTAGATTATGAAGAAGAATACAGAAGAGATACATTGGATAGCACTTCCTAAAAGCGATATAAAATGGCAGTTAATTTCTTGTTAACATATCACTTAATTTGATAATTCCCATTAGTGTTGTCAAAGACACGCCTTAGGCATGCCTAAAGCATAAGACACAAGGCACCAAGGGTTAGGTGCTTCATACTTCTTAAGATGCACCTAAGGTGCAAAGCGCACTTAAAGCGAGTTAGACACTTCTTATACCTTAGGTGAGATGTCTTTATCTTAACGTATATAAGGCAAAAAAAGCATATGCTTTTGATCTAATTTGAGAGGCAAGAAAAGTACATCTTTTTTTATAAGCTACATTTGTAATGTTTTTTTTTTAAAATCTATTATATTTATTAGATTGTTTTGACTTTATGATATATCATCCCATACACAATTATTTTTTTTATCTTATAAAAAAAAAGTTAAAAATTGGAAGACAAAGAGATAGAGCATCAAAAATTATGTTATCATTTGAAAAAGAGGAGGAAAAATATTAAGGGACTACAGATTTCAGCTGAAAAAGAGAAGTTTTTTATTAAGCTAATAGGCTAAATATATTATTATTATTATTATTATTATTATTATTATTTTAGTTCTTTTCTATTATATGTTATAAATGTTGCTTATATAAATTATTCTATCATTTATTTTAAAAATATGCATCTTGCTTCGCTTCGGTGGGCGCTTATGTTTTGCACCTTACACTTAGGCTTCAAGAACCTTTTATGCTTAGGTATGCCTAGCGCTTATATCAACACTGATTCCTATGCTTCAAGTATCTTCATTCAACTAATAGAAGTTGAAACATACCTTGTACAGAAATACCAGAAGCACTACCGGTGTTGGCTCTTTTGGCTGGATTCCTGCCATCACACATTCTTACAGCAGACCTGGCAACAATAAAAATGTGGAACCACTATCAGTTAAAATCTAAAATCAGGAATGACCAATAAGAGTTACCTAATTGAGCAGAAATAGAGATGTTACATGCTAGCTTGGCATATTAATCATTGACAATGAATCAATGATATATGTGCAGAACAACAGATAACATTTGTTAAGGATATGCTAAATGTTGTATATCTGGCAACAAATAAAATTGTGAAACCAGTATTGGACAAAATCTAAAACCAGAAATAACCAGTGCTTACGTATTTGAGTAGAAATAGAGATATTTCATGCAGCTTGGCATGCTCATCATTGACAATGAATCAATCAATGATAGGTATGTAGAACAACAGATAACATTTGTTTATACTAAATTTATTGGTTGCTCTGTTTTAATTCTACTGAGTGACATTTGTAATTAATAGAATGATATAGAGCAATACTAAAATTTCAGGAAACAAAGCAAAAGCCTTCTTATGATAAAAATAGGTAGACTTGTTAGAAGAGTATTGACTGATGCATTGACAAATGTACAGGTCTTGACCAAGTTTGAACCTTGTCTCACACCTGAACAGATAAGAGTCCGCCCTTCTCCACTCATCCAGCTTTGGCGTTTAATAAGAGACAATGCAACAGAAAAGACTGAGGCCGTAAGTCAATATATTTATTAATCCTAGGGCATCCCTTGTAAGTAATGTCACAACATAACCATGTTTTAATGAGCAATATAGGTTGGTTAGGTAGTCACCTGTAAGTGACATGAAGCAATATAAGCTGGTTGCTGCAAGAAAAAAAAGGAGCAGGTGGCAGATGTAGCCCTTAAGTGGAAAGATACAATAATGAGGGACCACATATCTGAATCCAAATCCAAATAGTTGGGACAAGTCTTAATAATTATGGTTATAATTTACTTGATGTTCCATCTCACATCCCAATGCCGCGTATCTTCAATGATCCATTGCACTAAAATCAAAATGACATAACCATGAAAATTAATAAGAAGATATAGGTTCTGAAAGGTTCGGGATTGGTAAAGTAGTGGAAACAGATCCTATCATTGTCTGTTCATTTATTCATAAGAATTGGTATTACAAGTGAGATTAGGGTAACCTAGCATAATTCTTTAGGAAAGAATTTTAGCTTATAAATTTATATTAGAACCATTAGATGTATGGCATCTCATATCTCATTTCACTGCAAACCAAAAACAAAAGGAGAAAAAAGAAAAGGAAGAAAAAGAAGAAAGATAAAGTTTAAAAGAAAGCATAGTTAAATACATCTAAAATACTCTCAAGTGATATTTTCCAATATCAATATACTAGCTTATAAAAAGTCCTAATTCAAAGCAGATGTCTGACTGTCATCCCAACATTTAATGGGAATTTGGTAGATAAATTTTTCTATTAAACAAACCTACTTTGGTTAAAAGCTCTCTCTCTCTCTCTCTCTCTCTCTCTCTCTCTCTCTATATATATATATATATATATATATGTGTGTGTGTGTGTATAGAGATGCCAAACAGGTGAGCTGTTTGTGAGCCAATTTATGTTTGGCTTGACTACTTAGCAAACAAGCCAAGTTAAAGCTAGACTTAGCTCACCCAAGCTCAGCCCGATTAATCTTGAAACATGAATAAAAAAATAATTTATATATAAATCATATTTTTAAATATTATTTTGTATGGAAAAATATTTGTTTATATTTATTTATTATAGACTAGCATAATTTATATAAAATAGAACATATCTTGACTATTAAATAAGAAAATAGTCAGGATAATTATCTTAAAGTATATAAATGTGAGTCCTAAAAGATCCCAAGCTCTTATATCTCTTATATGAGTTGTTCACGAACAACTTGAGCTCAACTCATTCACAACCCTATGTCTGTGTCCATGAGAGAACAAGCTACCAATTGTAGGAACATGTTTAATAATCTCACATAAACTAAATCTATGGCTTTAATCAGACTGAGACCACAGTCATCCATCCTACAGCTTCTCATGTGTGTGTCAGATGCTGGGTATTATTTCTAAATTAAATTCTACTTAGTAGTATATCTTTAGAAAAGGCTGGTTGTTGCTAAGTAGGAATTTTAATTGCATTTTAAAATAATACAAGGTGTACTAACCACCAAAGACCAACCTTGGATTCAGGGTAAAAATCTCTAATATCAACACAAAAAAAGGCACACAACAAACTTGGTAAATATTTAAAACTACTCAATCTCTTGAATTCGTGAGTTTCAAACAAATTCTAACTTTCATTTGGAAACCGCATAACTGCAGTTCAATTCCTCTGAGCCCTTATCTATCTCCATAGGAAGCTAGACAAGGCAAAACTAAGTGCCTGAAAGGCTGAATTGGTCTCTATCTAACAAAGTATACTTATTTCTTTTCGCATTTTTATTCCAGCCACAACTTCTATCTCATTCAATATGCATTGTAAATTGCAATTTTACTTTTTCTTTAATAATTACTGGCCTATTATTTAGCACATATTTTTCAAGGAAAGGTACAGGCCCGAAAGTAACGGAAATGCATCTCCGTTATCGGATTGCCTAAATTTATCAAACTCTTCCTTCTTCACTTTCAAAAAAGAGAGAACTAATATACTAGTTAGGGGTGTGCTTGGGTGTACTATAAGAATCATGAATTTCTGTGATAGTTTATGTTTGTTGATTAAACTTACGAGTTTAGACAACTTGATGTTTAGCTGTACAATGAAATATACAAAATCCATTAGACCATGGAATTGGAAATTTCTACTTTGAGTACAATTTTCCAGGTTCATGATTTTTCCCTCTCTATCAACTTTTAACTTTCCATTGCTGAACTTCCTCTTTTTAACAACCAGATATCTACTAAAAATTCTCAATTTCAAAATATGAAACTTTTGAATTAAGAAGATGAAGCAGATCATGACTTTAAAATTCAAAATGTCCAAACAAAGTCTTAATGAAGGATGATAATTATTTTCTTACACAAAATTGTAAAACATGACTAGTCATTCAACATAAACAAAAGGAAAGCCCTGTTCTAGCAGATAGCATGTACAGCTCTCAATCAAACACCATAGAAGTAAATAAGTTTTTAAAATATCAAATTAAATCCTGCTTCTGAGATTTGACTGAGAATATTTTGGGAAATTTGGGATGTCCCCAAATCAAATAGGATTTTTATCAACCAAAGGTTATGGTATTACCACCACTGTTTTGGGATGACTTACCATCACTTTGTCGCTTATTCCTCTCAAGGCGGACATCTTGCGAGACATATGATCTAAATTCAACTGTTTTAATCATTTTTCAAATCATAAAATAAGACCAGGACATTATCTTGTTATGAAAACTTTTCAAGCAAACAGATACCAATTAAGCTAGGGCTACCCAAACAAACAGTGAGACACATAAATTGAGAACCTACATCTTTGATCATGATCTACATTCTCAAGATATAGTCTAAAAAATTCAGCAGGTTTTAGATTATTCCAAGTCATAAATATCATCTTTTCATTTAAAATTACCCATTTCATGATCACTTGATGCATAGGGACAAAAACTTCTAGAGCATTTGACTTGGCTCTTAGGAATTTTTGATACTATAGATCATAACTAATCAGATAAAGTTTCGTATATTGATTAACCATATTTTTGGCGCAATAGGGCTTGTGCACAGATATTGTCAATAAGCTTATAGCTCAATTCTATGTGCGCATGTATGGTTAAAAATGATCAAATTCAGGAAAGGTTGGAGCATCTGTAAGAGGATGCAGGAGCAAGATTCCAGAGTAACTGTCACGAGCTTAGATAACAGAACATGGGCACATAAACATGGCAGAATGGATCATCTGTACCTAGTTTGATGCAGATGCCAGATGACATGCATGCACATTGAAAGAAATCTGCATGCATCACATGTGCTTATTCAGATGTTTAAAGCACCTATTTATGGAACTCCTGTTCTACTAAATCAATAAAACAACTTGAGAAAGCAAACGAATAAAATAAAATTTTAATGAAGCATGAGTCATTAATCATGTGTATCCCCACATTTGAGAACAATTCAATAAAATCCGGTGAACAAAACCAGTAAATCAAATAGAAAGTCATACCTCTTCCCCTGTTACTCTTTCTTGTAACTTAAACCAGTAAATCAAATAGAAAGTCATACCTCTTTCCCCTGTTACTCTTTCTTGTAGCTTTAGCATTTACATCCTTTGACTCATTCCCTTGATTGTTGAGTTGGAGAGCTCTAATCGATATTTCTGTTGTATCTGTCTTGATAAGTTGGTCCTCTAATTGAACAAAATAAGCAACCATGGAAATTTAGTGATCCAATGATTCTCAAGGTTTCCAAACCCAATATTAGTTGCATAATCATGAATATCATGAAGGGAAAAAAATACATGCATATAAGGAGTTCCTTTAGCAGTATGACACTATATTTTCAAAATTTAGGTGCATGCAAGAAAAGTTTGAGTTACACGCACCTACCATGTAGGATGAGAAGATGGTAAGATTTGCAGGCATGGAAAGCTGCATATTACAACTATTTCTTTACATAGTGCTTTACTCATAGTGCTTTACTTCACAAGCATAACAAATCTCAGATTTATGCTTGAAGTTTACTTTTTTGTGTATCAGGCCTAAAAATTGGATGTATAGGCCCCAGGTCTTTCCTGAGCACAATGATCAACAGTATCCAAGAATTAGGCAAGACCTACACTGGTAACAGATCAAAAAACAAATCTGCCCAGAAGTCTCCACACAAATGTGACAATACACAATCGTTGCTGGTGACAATGAGACACCCACTATTACAGCAGCACCATTTCAAAATCTGAAAGCAACTCATTAAGATATATGTTGAGACTACTAACTGGATGGTGCCAACAGTTGGTCTAAGCCAGTGATGGTAGCTTTGCATTTTATTTTCTAAAAGAAGCTGTCCAGGCAACAAGTTGGCTGGCTTTTTTTTTTAAAAAAAAAAAAAAAAGATATAAAAGCTGTGGCAACTATTACAATGTTTTAGACTAAGGTTTTAAATCCCATGAAATGGATCCATTCCATCATCCCACCCAATCCCAACACTTGGGAGGGGGATGTCCTAAGATGTACTGATTGAGACACTAGAATGATGGCAGGATCGTCCTATCCCAACATTTGGAATGGCAAACCGTCCCAAAGTTGCACAGGATGTCCCACTGAGATTTAAAATCATTCTTTAGACCTAATGAAATCATAACTTGCAGACATCCTAAAAAGAAGATTCAAGGATAGGTATACATACAACAAAAGTTTCTGGTGCATGCTTGCCATATTTGCAGATATACTACCAATGATAAATGAGAAAATATAAACATAAAATTTAGTTTACAATCCACGAAAATTTACATTATCACAAACTTATAATATAATGCTTTTAGATTCAAATTTTCAGTTGCAACTTCCAACCAATCCTTTCTCTCAAGAAAGAAAAAATTTCTTCGAAATGGGTTGTCAGTAATGTGTGAAACTATACAACAAAATACATGAACCAGCACCATACATATTTTGAACAATTTGGTTATCATATAATAAAAATATAAGTTTTGGTCTATCAACTTTATCGTTCATAGATCTGTTTCTTTATCTTATATACAACAAACTCAGTAGAACTCAGTAGGAACACATTGTATATTACATGAATACCTCGTTACTCACCAAAATTATCGCATATAGTGAATGGTTGTTGGATTATTAAATTTCACTCACAAAGAGTTCATTCTAGTGATCTTTCTTCTTTTTTGAAACACTGATTACATGATTAACATATCATTTATTACCAATATTGTACACACCATGTTGAATAAGAAAAAAGAAAAAACTTCCTCCCTGGTTTCCTTATATAGGTTAAAACAGCATGAAATTAGAATGCATATTTATTATAGAGATTAAAAAAGAAGTCAAAAATACATTATTAAGACTTGCCTGAAAGGCAGTTTCGAGTTCTTGGATTCCTCCACCTAGGAATTTGTTCAAAATCCAATGGTTGATCGCCCTTGACCAACAAATCACAAAAAATTCCCTGCAGGGAAAAAGCTTTTCTATTTCTTTACGAGCCACATAAAGCTTAATGCACCCAGTAATGGCATTGCCAAATTCCCTACCCATGGGGGCCGCATGTTGTGGTGGTCTAGACAATGGCTGTTGCTGTAGTAGTTATCAATAGTGACTCCATTAAGTATTTTTCTAAAATCAATTATTCTTCAAAAATTGTTTACATTCATGATTCTCAAGTTCTTTCCTACTCCATCAACGAAAGAACAGAAATCAATAATTTTCATGGCCTTAAATTATCCTACATGAAGACATCTCTCTGTGCATGTGAGCATACATGCGCATGCAAGTGTTTGGACTATTAGATGCAATTCAACTGTGACATAGGAAATCATGATGCCACTTAACTTTAAGGATGGGAGTTAACACTCTTAACTTACAGTCTTGCCTTAGGTTCTTGTCGACAATTCTTTTGACCTCATTGCTTTAGAACATCTTATAGTAAATCATGTTATCTATGCAAGTGATATTTATCCATTCAATAAGACTATTCTCTGGAATCTTCCAGGAAAATATTATTTTATCAAACAGATTGAGCAGAGACATTGGCCGCATATGGGAAGGAGAATGTTAATCACAAAAAACAGGGTGGAGGTTGTTGGATTTCCTCCTTATTGCTAAAGAACCCAACTGCTTTTTTGTAATTAACATTCTCCTTCCCTTCTTAGCTCAAATCAGTCCTCCTTATTGCCAAACAATACAAATTAACAACTAAACCACAACCACTAAGGACAGCTTTATCCTCAATGGCATTCCTCTTAGGCATTTACATTCGTTTTCCTTGCTGTAATTTAAACACAACCATCTATTGTTTCAACCTTTTGTCTCAGAGATATCATACAAAGTTTAATAGCCTAGAGGTTTTTCTGTTTACTAAACTCATCAAGACTCAGCACTGTAAACATTCAGTGTTAGGTTCCATGTACACTGATCAAGTTAACCAAGCTTGATGCCCATATCATTACAGCAGTCCTCCAAAATTTTGATTTCTTATTTAATATTGCCAATACAAAGACTGTATCATTTACTAAACAAGAAGCCACATGATAAATGTTGCGCACTTTGATTCACACATCCATCCCATATTTTGGCAGGTTGTGTTCTCCCTAGCCCCAGGTCGATGTATCTTATTGACAATTCTGTTTGAATAGAGAAAACAATTTCATAAATATTCATAAGCAGATTACTAGGAACCTATTTTCTTTAATAATTTTTATGCACCATATTCATCAGATTCATGTCACAATTTACTAGGCAAATTTTTTTCACAGTAAATGCATTCAACTTCTACTTCTAACATTATCTTCTGCAAATATTTATTAGCAGTGTTTAAGGATATGAGTAGACCTACTCAACCATTATGGATGGAAAATAATTTATTATGAAAACCAAAGGTTGAGATCTCATGGACACTGGCCCCATACCAGCCAGTATATACCATACTGTTACAGGCCAGTATGATACAGCCTAGCACACACCAGCAATCGTAGCCGATTGGGCCTGTATTGCTTCATCTTGAGGCATGTTCAAATATGTTCTACTTGGTATCTTTTCTGCATTTTTTTTTTTTTTTTTTGTGTTCATGATGAGCATTAGCGTAATGGCAAGATTGCACCATTATGACATGAAGGTCATAGATTTGAAACATGAAAATAACCTCTTAGCGCAGGAGTAAGGCTGCATACATCTAACCCTCCTAGAGCCTTGCAATGGTGAGAGCCTCATGCATGGGGCTGTCTTTTTTTTTTATTTGTATTAAAGCATATTAAAGCACACAACTATGAAAACATGGTTCGTATCATACCAGCCAGCCATTAATATGATACCAATTCTCATTATTTGAATCCTTGATGGAGATTTACATTGGTCAAATAAACATACATTTCATCTATATACAAGATGAGCGATACGACAAGTATGGGATTCTTCTATTAGGTTTAGAGGTAGCATTCTAAAACGCTCATTAGAAACACAGAGGACCTCATTTATGCATCATTTATATCAAATCATAACAATCGAATTATCAGAACTGCCTAAAGATCTAAGCAATCAGATATTTATCAGAATGTGCCTAAAAATGTAAACATCAGATATTTTTATCGATTACCACATCAACTTTACCAGGAAAGAAGTTTTCACACAAGAAAGGATTATATTTACACAAACCCTGCGAAAACCCGGTAATACATGGGAAGCAACAAATCTATAAATAACAAACCTAGCAACATTGCTTCGTAGCTAACTAAATCAAGTTTCCTAAACCCTAGCCCTAGTTTAGTGGACAAATGTAGTTTACAGAGCCTGAATCTGTGGCAAATTCATTCTTCTTTGGTTTACCAAATCAAATAAATTAGACAAAAAGACCAGATAGAGAACCAAATAATTTCCACAATAAATTCACAATCTATGACATAACTGGAACATTTTTATGATATAACCTTTTATTCTCTTAGGTAAAGTCGCAGCATTCTGAAATACCAGTTATGCATCATTCATACTAATCCATAGCAATCAAATTATCAGAATGTGTGCCTCACAATCTAAGAATCAAATGTTTCATGGATTACCATGTCAACTCTGCATCTACCAGGAATAAAAAAGGCATTCCAACAAAATAAAAAAAGAGGGATCGAATTTATACAAACACTGTAAAACCCAGTACTGTATGGAAAGCAACAAATCTATAAATAACAAGCCTAGCAACACTGCTTCATAGCATATAAGCAAATCAATGTTCCTCAATCACATCCCTAGTCCAGTGGCAAATGTACATTACGGAATTTAAATCAGTGCTGAACTGCGGATTATACTCTTCATTGGCTTACCAATTAAAAAAAATGGGATGAAAATTCCACATAGATACCAAATAAATTCCATGAAAATTCATATTCTATAGCATGACTTGAACATCTTTACGACCAATATATAACACTTTCTTTAGAATTCCGACTTTTAACTGAAAGGATGGATTCCTTCAACCAAAATTCTCAAAAATTTGCATCCCTAGGACAATAAAGAGTAGATAGATTAAATTTTGCAAGCTCTTTTAAAATGTGAAAACAAAGAAATAAGAATTGAAATAAACCTGGAGGAGACGTATCATGATCGCAGACGTATACGTGCATGCCACCCTGCACAAAGCTCTCAATGAGCGATGAACAAGGGAAAAATTCTCCGAAGAAACTAAAGAACTGAACATCTAAAGAATAGAATTGGGGGAAAGGCAAGGTAAAGCAGAAGAAGAGCTAGGGTTTGGAAGGCAAAGCGAGGGGTTGGGGCGGCGAGAGGACAGAGAGAATGAGTACCAGGTTGGAAGCGGCGGCGGCGGCGGAGGCGGCGGAGGAGAAAAGGCCGCGAGAAGGGAGGTTGGCGAGGTACTTGGAAGCCCTCGGCGCCTTCCGTTTCGAAGCGCGCAGTGGCGGCGGCGCCGCTGGGCTTCCGTTCGCCGGTCCGGCGGAACCTTCGGCCTCCATCCTCGATTACCTTCCGAAAACAAACCGGAGAATTAAAGTACCGTACATCGTTACATCGGACCATCAATTTATACCCCCTCAAGTTACCATCTTGTTCTGGGCAGTAAAATTTTTTTTTGGTCCTCAAACTTTCACTCGAAATTTATTGGGATCCTCTGGCTCTAAAGTGTCACATTTAGTTTCAAAAATATTGCATCCTTAGCGTCCATGAACAAATAATAAATTAAAATTGTTAAAATAAATAATATCTTATCTTAGCACAAACACATGAACAAATTGATAAATAATATGTAAATTATTTCATTAATTTTAATAGGTTCATAAAATAAGACATTAGGAATGTAACATGCATGAGGGGTTAAACTATAACAACTAAAAATTTAAGGATCAAATTAAATTTTAAAAGAAAGTTAGAGGATCAAAAGTATATTTCTCCTAAAAATTAATATCACTTGCATTAGCAATGCAATTATTATCTTTACAAAAATAATAAATAAATTTTATTTATTGGACTAGAATTTTCATCTGACCATTCTCAAAAATAAAATTTTACAACAAAAACAATACAATTCTCCAAGCCACTTAGGTTTTGAGCTTGTGATGCATGTTAAGCATGCTTACATTTAGATTCGTAAAAATTTCTACTGATATTATTTCTATTGCTTGGCAATATATGGTCTTTTGAGCTTAATGATTATTAAGATAATTTGGGATGAATTGTTTTAATTCTTACATCCTTTTCATACTCCATAAAGTGGTTATATTTTCTAAAATTTTAATGTTTATATCTTTCTTAAAGATTTAAACTATGCTTAATTAGGTCTTATTTAGATTGATTATTAAGATATCTTTTAAGTAGCTATTTTTTAATAAATATAAGAAATAGTTATTGAACAAAAGCTGAGACTAACAGCTAATCGAAATAGACTCTTATTCAAGTGGCCAATCTCCCTCTCTATAAATGCGTGAAAAGAAAATGGATTGCTGGGTCTCAATTATCAAGTGAATATCTAAAAGAAAGGAACAGAGAGTGAGGCTAATATTCTACTAATTCACATAATAACCATAGCAAAATATTCAGTAAATAGAATATGATTAAATTTAAAAATATAACAGGCCGCGATGAGGCCCTCCCAAGCAATTATACATAGCTTTATTTAAAACATTGTGATTAAGATAACATCCTAACACCAATATGGATGGACTTGCCCTATTACTCTCCAATAATGAAGCTTGCACCTCTTTTTTTTTTTTTTTTTCATTTTTTATTTTCCCCCCTCCATGGATGTTATATCTAATTTTATCTAATATATTTAGTAGTAGCTACATATATTTAAACATACATTATCACTAATATAACATAAAGAGGGTAAATTCATAAATTTTTTTTTTACATAATCAAACAATAATAATAACAAACAACAAAATAATTCCTAGCTTAGACAATTATGCACATGTGAATTTATATCAAGATTAGTATTATGTAATTATCAAATTGATAGCCATACTTAATCTTTAAGTGATATTTAAAACTTGAAATTTCTAATTTAACTTGTTGGTAAAGTCTCTTTAACACTTAAAAATTATTAGGGAATAAAATCTTTTTATTTTCCTCTCATCCTGGCATCATGAAACAGATGAATGCATGGAAAGGAGGGGTTAGTAAATTAACTATACTAAGATTAAATGTCAAGTTTCTATATATAAATTTTTGAAAAAAAAAATTCAACCTTATTCTTTATATGTTGTTTAATTATTGCTTCTTAATATTATGCTCGTCAATCTTAAACTATAAGAACATGATGGTACTTTCTTATTTTATTCATATATCTAATATATTTTATTTTCAATAAAAAATAAAATCTTTGTATACGTTTTTATATTGTTGATCGAACTCATTATAATTTTCTTTTGAGAAATGCATTGAAATGTTATGCTTCGACATAAGCTCCAAGTAAATTATATCCAACCAGTAGAAAATGAATATGATCATTAAGAAATGAGCATATATCCAATCATTTATAAATTTTGCTATCGATTTTTCATAATTTGAGTGAGGGTGAAACTATTCAAAAAATTTCTTCTCTTGCCTCTTGCTCCTATGGTAAATTTTGACTAGGACAATAAAATTTAAAAAACTAAAAAATTTAATCTGACCAAGATTGATCTCATTAAAATTTATACTAGAAAAAAAGAGAGAGAGAGGGGAGTTCCCTCAAAAAGCTGCCTTTGAATGCACTATATATATATATATATATATATATATATATATATATATATATATATCAACAACATATTTCATATTAAGGAAACTCAACAAGGTCTACTAATTATATGAAACTTAAAAGGTAGGGACTCAAAAATAATTTAGTACATGCCCAATAATTCACAATTAATTTTAGTTTTTTTCCCATCTCTTCAAAAAAGTCTTTATATATATAATTTAGTATATATATCCAATAATTCACAATTAATTTCAGTTTTCTTTCCCCTTCTCTTCAATAATTCGTAATTAATTTAGTGTGTGTATTATTGGGCATGTACTAAATTATTTTTGAGGCCCCACATTTTAAGCTTCATATAATTGGTAGACCTTGCTAGTTTGCTTTACATGAAATATGCCATTGATATAATTAGTCATTTGAATATTCAAATATCTTAATTTAAGTTTTGTTGGAACTTAGCATAACAAAATGGAAAGTACTGAGGTAAAATTATTTACCCAATGTTAAATTACTTAATATCTAATTCAGAAGCCTCCCATATAGTTGAAAGGACTTGCAGACTTAATCTCACACAATAATATGCGGAGGTAAAAATAATTAAAATTCATGGTTGATATAGTAGGGACACAACCCTGCATCACTTTTAAATATGCCACAAACTTATTCTCTAATAACGTCAAGTGAAAATTATTTCTACAAATAATCTATGGCACTTTAAAAAAAAAAAAATATCAGAAATCGTGCTTGGCTGTATATTTTTTTTAAAAAGATTCACGGTTCCTTGAGCAACATGAAAGATATGAAATTTTTTTTTGACTAAATTATATTTTTTATCCTTGAATTGAGGGATGTGTAACTTTAATTTTTAAGATTTAAAAAGTTATAAAATTGATCCTAAACTTCGTTTTTTATTTCTTTTTGATCCCTATTGTTAAAATAAGGTAAATGGAACTCGCTTATGGCATTCAACATTTCTCTACCTCATCGCGACCTCAACGGCAAGAAAAAAGAGAGAGAGGAAGAGTAAGAGGGAAGCCGAAGGGTGCGAAAAGGGTCACCATGGAAGGGGAGCGAAGGCCCTCCTCTCGCGGCGGGGCTTGAGAAGGGGCCCTTTCTCGTACCCTCAGTTTTCCTCTTTCTCTCTCTATATCTTTTTTAAAATTTAGAATTCAAAAAAAATAAAAAATAAAATTTAGCGATAATTTTATAATTTTTTAAAATTTAAGAATTAAAGTGGCATACTCTCTTAAGTTTGAAATCAAAAATAAAGTTTAACTTTTTTTTTTTTTTTTTTTTCACTGCTAAATCAGGTGGGCCGCCGTGTAGAATAGTAAATCATGACGCGTTGGTATCCAAGGTGGCAGCCTGAGCGTTATTTACGGGCCGGAAGGGAGTGACCCATGTGGTCGTCCGGAGATTCCATAAACCGGGAATCAATCTTCTTCAAACCTAGATCAAAGGGCCCTACGAAAGGCAGCGCGGCACACGGTATGAGAAGGCCTGTTCACCCAACACGTTGGCCCACCTTGTTCCCAATGCTCATCGTTTTGATGCGCCTCACCGTGCGCGTTCCATGGCCTCGCACAAAGGTTCCATTGCATGTTACATCAATTTCTACGCTCAGATTATTTTGCATCCATCATGATATCTGCCGTTGGATTGATTCACGCAATAGACCTCATTACGTTACCAAAATCACACCATTAATCGCACAAGTCATAAATTATCGCCATGGACAGCATCGTTAAGTCTTAAAAAAAAAAGGATTAGCCCCAAGGTCTGGACATGAGATCCTAGCCTCAAACCCGTCTGCTGTCCATAGATTAGGAATGGCCTCCTGAGACTTAAACAACTGACTTAGAATTGGTATGGCTAAAAGAATTCAACCGTTTAATTAAAACAAAGCAGGCTTTTGCTATGGTACTTTATATACTTTTATTTTTTTTATTTTTTTTTTTGCTTATAATTTTTCTTAATCGTTTGATTTAGTTTTAATGCATTGAATTAAGTGAAACGAAAATTGGTTCAACCAGTGGCATGTGTCGTTAGTTCACATAAATAAAACAAAGTGAAGGAGTTTTTGTTATGAAATGTAGCCGTGAGGAATATAGGGGAGAGAGAAGGAGCACATAACATCTGCTTATAGGTAGGAATGGCAATTCGTATTTATGTGTATTGTTCGTGTCGTATTGAAGTTAAAGTATAATAGTATATGAGTCAATGTGAATGTCATATGATTAGCTAATCATGCCAATGATTATTACATAGGTAATACAATACGATATGCATAGCTTATTTAATAAGTAAATAGTATTGAATTGATACGATATAACTCACTCAACGTGAATAAACATGATCCGATCCGCTTAATGCAACCCAGTTAATATATCATTAACTAAATGGATTCTAAATACGTCACTTTCCGATTGATGGGTCAACCCATGATACGACACGATTATTTCGTATCGTAATCATGTTGATATGTTTAAAATACGTACTCACTTAAGATCAATCCAAGCTTACTTATTTCAAATCAAGTTTGAGTCATGTTTGCATATCGTGTTCAATTTTATTACTCTTACTTATGGGTTAATTCAATTGATATATCCAATCTTAGAGGGCTCTACTAATGAGGTGCCTTTGCTTTCAGAAAAGGAGGAGTCTCTTTAAGCTGAAGCTGAGCATGCTTAGGTCTTCTTTTCCTCTTTTCTCTCTCTTTTTTTTTTTTTTGTATTCTTCTATTGCTCCTCTCATTGTTTGGTAGCATGCATCTTTTAATTTCTTTCTTTTCCTGCCATAGGGTTTTACTTCATGCATCATGTGGATTATACCATAGTTTATATTATTATAACCATGTTGATTAGAGTTGGCAGGCCTGCCATTGCTTCGTCTATCCACAGATGTTAGGATGGAAGGAAAAGAGTTGATACAAAAATAAATTTTATGAAATATTATAAGAGTTGAATCAGGGATGCTCTAAAATCCTCGTTTATAAAAGGAAATCATACTCAGATGGACAACTTTATGGGATTCGGTACGAGATAAGGGACATTGGTGTCCCAAGTAAAAAAAATATAAGGAAGCAATGCATTTTTTTTCTCCTCATCTTTATTTTAACAATGATAGCTAAGAGGTTTGGAGGAGTGAATCTGTGGTAAAAGAAGGACGAGCCTGACAAGCTTCATACATTGAAAAACCGCTGTGAGACTCACACTATTCTTTCTTATTTTCTGGAACCCCAAATTCCCTCCTATGGTATGAAAGGGGCGATCACATACTTGGGGAATTTGATGATTTTGACCGGCATATGGTTGCAAACTTAAAAGAATTTGATTGGCATATCCATTTAGTAGAATCTGTCCAATAAATTTAGCAAGATCAAGCACCTGAGAAATGCTTTGGAAAGATGAAATCTGAAGGCTGGTACATACCTTGCTGCCTTGGAAGTTCCATGTTGTGAAAACAAGTGAATATCATAAGTAGAATTCACCATAGGAAGTATGTCTAATCCTTACAAAGTTCATGGAAAATTAAGCTGGACTGATATTAAAAACTATAGTTTAGCAACTGAAGTTTCATGGATGTTAGCAGAAAAAAGGCAACTTGAATATGCTGCTGAGGCACTTAGGAGATTTAGATAAATTCTTATTTATCATTTTTTTTGTTTAATTATATCTGACATATTGTGGTCTTCGACTTTTTTTTTATTATTATTTTTTATTTTTAAGGAGATGTTTCTTTTTCGTTTTCTTTGTTATTTCAGAATACTTGCTAGCACCGTTTAGCTAGATTGAAAATTTTATTTTTTAAAAATGGTAGGTGCTATCTTTCAGTATATAATAAATTTAATGAGTATATTATTACCTTTTTAAAGCCTTATAAGTAGTTTTTGGATATCTCAGGCATTGATAAGCAAGTTATCTTGCTTTCACCATATCCTTTCTTTTGGGTACTCAATTTCCTTTCTTACTATCTTTCTCAATTTTTTTATTTAACTCTCTTACAACCACATATTTTTTTGCAAGCCATCTTCCATATAATTCAAATTCAGCTGTAGGTTAGTTTGCTTTTAATTTTCCTCATTGTATTTCCATATAATTCGAATTCAGTGGCAGGTTTCTTATTTGTATGATGTCTTATGATCATACGGCTGAATGGTGTCCAGATAAGGCAGTCTATTCTAAAATTCCAAATGAACCTCTAAGTATTCTTTCTATCGAAATAAAAATGCATAGTTGTTAATAATTTTTGGATTTCTTAAGCAACTTCAAGGCTTATTCTTCTTGCTATGTGGAAGAGAAGATGTTGGCCTTCCATCCTTTTGATGTTAAATTACTAGTTTCTTTATATAGAAAATGAAAATGGAATTCATTTATAAGGATATTGATGTTTTTATTGGTGTAATTCATAAATACTAATACCCTTTTTCTAATATGCATAATAGAAAATCCATATACTAATAAATATTTAGTTTTATGAGAAAACTAAGAAACCCTTTTTAAAGGTTGAGAAGATAAATGCCCTATGATTTTTATGTTGTTGCATCTCTAAGGCCTTTTCTTACTCGTTCTGTTTCTATCTATGAAATATTTTCTTTTATCAACTTACTATAACTATCACAAGAAGAGGTCCCTACCCTCATCGTATAAATATTATGGTAGCATTATTAAATTGTAATGTTTTTGCTATCTGTAGGATAGAGGAAAGTCTTTTCTTCTAACATACATACACAAAATCCTAACAAAATTCTATATTACAGAGACGTATGGATCCTGCAATGAATTCAGGTATGATTTATTTTGTGTTATACATGTACATATACTTATGATATTGAGATTATCGATCTTATTTTAAATTTATAAAATTTAGATTTTCTATCGCATGACTCTTGTGACTTACCCAATGCCACCTTCCTCATCTCACAGGCTAGTAGCAACAAAAGGATCTCCTAGCGTACAAAGAAGGGAGAGTTGATCCTACTATGTTCTCATCTTCTCTTCCTCTATGGAGTAAGCTGGCTGTTTCAGTAATAAACCATAGCAAAGGGTAGCTGAGATTTATCTGCATACATTATGTAGTTGTTGTGGCAGTAAGATGAGACAAGAGCAGCTCGTAAAGCCTTGAGTGTCCAGTTAATTTATGATGCATTAGTTAATCTTGGCTGTGAGGAAGCATGCTTCTTTTATTATTAAAAGAGACATACCATATTGGCATGCAATGCGTTTGGATTCTCTCTGCCTAGTTAAATGTACATGAAGATGGTTTGGGTCCTGCCCTTAGCTGCATGGATTATAAAGATATAACGTGTTCTAAACCTACTTGCTAACCCAATTAACTTCGATAGCAGACCGAAATCATATGACCCAAAAACTCGAATGAAAGTTAATAGGTAGCAAATGGACTTGAATTATAAGCACATAATATTTTCTTTTCCATCAAATGTAGGACTAAATTTAGGGCCGCTCTACCTCCGGAGGTTGTTTCATTGGAGCCATGGTGGAACTCTACCACTATTCCATGGGTAGCTTTTTCCTCATGCCCATAACTTTCGTACATTCGAGTCAGCTTTGATACCATTTGTAATGCTTCAAGCCCATATGTTAGCTCAATTAATTTCGATAGCGGGTCGAAACCATGTGGTCCAAAAATTCGAGTGAAAATTAATGTATAACAAGTAGGCTTAAGTTATAAGCATATAGCACTTTTTTTTTTCATCTAATATAGAATTAAATTTGAGGTCTCACAAAGAAACTATGCAAATTTATCCACTTTGCGTTGCAAGGAATAGCACCGTATCATGTGGTGAGATGGATCGATAATTTATGGCCGCACCTATGTTTCTTATTCTGAACCTAATGCAGGGCCTGCTTGCTAAATGAAATTCATGCACCTTTGTGCCTTTGGAATTTAAGATCCATGATAATTGATCTACGCATCAGCCATGCAGCAGGTACCCCCCCCTCTCCTCTAGACATCAAAAATATGAATCGTTAATCATCTAAAAGGCTATCAATTTATTATTTATTCAATTAACAAAATAAAAGAACACCTGATCTTTTCAGTTTCAACCCTCTATGTGAAAGATAGAAGCCTGCTTCCTCAATTCACATTATTATTTATTTCCATTTCATTTATGTCTAGTTATTTAATTGCAACCTGTTAATTAGTGTTAGGGTTATTTTTTCCCTATCATTTTAGATATTTTTCACTGAATGCATGTGATTCGAATCCACCGCAGCTTGGTTGTGGGCGTGGTTACGCTTCGTTAGGTACAAGCGTGTATTCTTGATTAGATTATCCTCCGGTGACCTCCGCCTCAATTATTTGCCATGAAGCGAAAGTTTCAAGGGTAACACATTTCCTCATATAATAAATATTAATATCTTTGAAATAAATAGTTAGTTTAAATTAAAAAACACATATTGTAAACATAACGAGGTATTTGAAGGTTAGACACTCATTTATTCTATCTTTATAAATGCACATTGTTCATCGAGATGCACTATATATATCTAATAATTTTAATTTATTTAGATGATATTTCTGTTTACTATCATTGATTCAAATTAATTATTTATTAAAAATATATTAATTTTTATTATATAAAATAAATATTTATTATTATCTTTAAAAAGTTAGTATTTATTTTTATTTTTTATTTTTAATTTCTTGATTCAAATGGCTCTCAACACCACACAACTCTATACAGCCGAGCTTGTAATTAAGAAAGGAAGTAAAAAAATCAGGGATTGGCTGTAGAAATTGTCTGGGAAAAATAAAATCTAACAAAGTGTGTAGTTGATAATGTGAAACCATAGCTGATGTTCATGCAAAGACCATCAAAATTGCATGCGTTATATCCCTACAAAACTAACATTGACGGAACCAATGGAGCTTCTCTGATTGAATGTAAGTACTTTCAAGTTGAACAAGATCAACTGCAGTGAATTTTCAGAATTTTCAAAAGTATCCACCCTGCCAACATTTAAGCCCACAATGGTGGTAACATGTTCCTTGTCGCGTTAAGGCAGGAAACTGTGCCCTTCCTAGAAATGCGTAGCATGACGATCTTCATCAATTCTAAGGTAGCCAGCTGGCCTTCCAGCTTCTTCTGCCGACGTTACACAGGCCTGTCCATCTTTTTGTTTAAAAAAAAAAAAAAAACTTACCCATTTTCTTCATTCAAAATTATTTTAATCCACAAACTTCAACCGTTACCGTTTACTTTCTTATATTGTATTAAAATTAACAAAATAATTTACAACACCATGCTGAAAGGGTTGAAAGTTTGAAAATTAAAATAAATTTTAAATAACAGTTTGAGGGCGTTAAATTTTTTTTTTTTTTTAAGCAACCAAGTAGAAGAAATAAAAGTATTTAAGGGTACAACTTTGATAATAAGAAAAAATAAATGATGTAAAATATGAAAGAAAACCAAGGATCCGATTCCTTTTTGGGAAAGGAATTGCACTAAACACGAAGCATTGGGAATAAAACTTGGCATAAAGTATTCCTTGCATGGAATATGTGCCTTATCTACGTACGTTTCCAGCTGTGAAGAGGATCATGTCACATCCCATGAGAGTATTAAGTGCAGGGAGGGGGGGGGCTAAGGAATGCTCACTGCCCTTCCAATTCCTTCTAGCGATCACCGGAGGATAGCGTTCAATGGCTAGCCAAGGAGAAAATGGGTTACCACATCACAAGAGCCTCTTGCAGAGTGATGCCCTCCTTAACGTCTGTTATTTTTTCACTTCTTCTTGTCCTTGGAAAAGAACTTAACCGTTTCTCCGGAATTCTTATGTTTTCCTTGTCCTTCTAACCAGCCGTTTTCTTATTTGCAGTACATATTAGAGACCAGTGTCTACCCACGGGAGCATGAACAACTCAAGGGATTGAGAGAGGTGACTTTGAAACATGAGGGGCAAGTTCTAACTCTTGAAACACTGCTAAATCTTATTGGATTATGACAGGATTATATCAATTAATTATAAGGTCCTTGAATGTTTGATGAGTTCGCACTTTGCAGTTCAAATAAACGATAGAAGTGGTTAAATGCATTGTTGTGGATGCCATGTACATAAAAATAGTCCTATTTATCAGTAGAAAAGTAACTATAGAACCTTTTTTTTTATTATTTTTTTTTTTCAAATATAGATGTCAAGATCTTTTTTTCCTATTACGTTAAATGGATCTAATATCATAATTGCAGAACCTCAAAATAGCCTACATCGGATGAAAAAGTAAAGTTTAAGGAGCTTAAAATTAAAGTTCATCTACTACCAATTAATTTTGACTTGAGTTTTATGGTCATGTGGACTTAGCCTAATAATAGATTAATTAAGCTAACAGGAGAACTTGAGGTATTACAAATAGTATCAAAGCCGATTCGAACATATAGAAGTTGGTGAGTAGAAGGAAATGGCTGCTCATAGTAGTACCAATTAGAGCTGGTCTGAGTGTGTGAAAATTAGTGAGCAGAAGGAAAGGGCTACCCATAGCAGCATCAACAACTCTATTCGAAGTTTATTCGAGCTAGCTTGTAGCATACTTGGAATAGATTCTGACTAGCTTGTAGCATGCGATGAGAACGTCCTTTAATAAAAAGAGAAAGATTGTAATACTTTAAAATAGTATTATACATCAGATGGAAAAAAGTTTAAGAAACTTATAACTCAAGTTTACCTACTATCAATTAACTTGAACTCGAATCTTTTAAAACCATATGGACCCGACCTGCTAACAAGTGGACTTAGGGCATTACAACGATTAAATTCTTATAATATCTAAGTATATCTATAAGGGAATGATCAGGGTTCTTCATTCTTCACACTTGTCTTACCAGATCTCTGCTTTCTAAACTAATTTAGCTTTCCAAATGTATGTAGAATTTAATTAATAAGGGGCAACTAATGCTTAAGAGATCCAACTCTTTAAAAATTGCCTAAATTTCAAATAACTAGTTAAATGAATTGTAGCATGATATATCTAGTTCTAGGTTGAGGATCTATGTTGATACTAATCTTGCAAGACATGATTATAGTTGGTTCTTAAACAACTTACTTTAAATTTCTTTGTATAATAGGAGTATAATGAGCACACCTGTGGAAGAAGGTCAACTTCTTTCTATGCTTCTAAAACTCATGAATGCAAAGAAGACAATAGAGATCGGAGTGTTTACCGGCTATTCACTTCTTGTGACAGCATTGGCATTACCAAAAGATGGCAAGGTGCTTCAGCCCCCTTTATTCCCTCCTTGGCATCCTATCTCATCTATTTTATGAAAATGCTCTATTCTTGGCATCTCTTCGTGTCTATTTGAACTTTGATTACCTATGTAATTGGAAGGAGAGCATATTATATATATATATATATATATATATATATATTCTTTTGCTTTGGCATTTTAGAGCATGTTCACATAAGTTTGTACCATTGAAAACTTTGAAAATATATTGGCCCAAAATCATAGCATGGATAAAAAAAGTCAAGGTTTAATGTTAGTTTTAACCATCAACCTCTTTGAAAAGGTCAAGCCATGAAAATATTTGTAATTATGTATCCTTCTTTTTTTGTTCTCTTGTTGTAGGTAATGGCAATCGATATTGATAAATCCAGCTATGAGATAGGACTACCATTTATTCAAAAAGCAGGAGTTGAGAATAAGATTAACTTCATTGAGTCAGAAGCAGTCCCCATTCTTGATAAAATGATTTTGGAGGTAAGGTTTCACCATGTTTGTATAATAACTAAATATGACATTCTTTTTACTGCACAATGATTTCTTTTATGTTTAAATGTATTAATACTAATATTATGGAAAGAATATGTGCATATGTGTGAGTTATTTATTTTGAAAAAGACTTAAAATAGACTAAGCCAATTAGATGTCCTTTGAAAAGGCGTTGCATGATTGGAGGATAAAAAAATAATAATTGACTATAGGTTTAGTCTCATGGTGTTTGAGATTGAACAAGGGTGAAGTTTTTTATCAATGGATGGAACTGGGCAATGGCAATATAAATTAACATAATTATTAAATTTATTAGATTATCTGTCCATTTGCTCATGAGGAGTGAACTACGAAATACATGTTATATGCCCCTTTTGTAAAACAAGATATGTGAATTCATATTGGAGGGAACATCCTTGTATCATAGAGAATTCTTATATCAATTAAATAGATTACATATTAAACATTGTAATACTATTTTATGCTCCAACATTAGTTCTCTTATTTATCAAGAGGGCCTTGAATTGGAATTTGCTTTATGTTCAAGTATGCAAATGATAATTTAAAAGATATGTTCTATTTAACTAAGGCATCAATTACTAGAGCATTGTATCATATTACTTTAAACCTTGCTCAATACCACTACTATAGAAAGTAAAGCAACTTGAAAATTATCATTCATTTAGCCCCTCTTTCTAAATGCTTTTATAAGATAAGTGTAACCTACTACTTTAGTTTGATTCATATACGTGAATATATGATAACCAATAAAGTGAAGAACCTAATGATTAGATTATTACTGGATATCCAACTAACAGAACTTATGAGTAATTCTCTATATATAAGAACAATTTTACAACTATTCAATTATGACCCCATAACTTTATGATTGAAATTGTAGGCAAAGGAAGATGACTCCTTTGATTTTGCATTTGTGGATGCTGACAAGTTAAATTATGAAGAATATCATGAACGTCTGCTAAAACTCGTCAAGGTTGGAGGAGTTATTGCATATGATAATACACTTTGGTTTGGTACTGTGGCTAGTCCGATGGATCCTTCCCTTCATGAAATGGTTGCTAAAATCAGAAACTTCTTTTTGAATTTTAACAATTTCTTGGCTACTGATCCTCGAATTGAAATATCTCAAGTTTGTATTGGTGATGGACTCACCATTTGCAGGCGTATTATTTGATCAATAATTTTGGTCAGCATCTTTTATGCATGTTTGATCTATAGAAACATGACATTGAAACCTTTTGGTATTATTCATGTTAAGAATTTTCACTAGCTGCATAGATCAAATAAGTATTCTATCATATCAAAAGTGCCCTTTCTTTCTTTCTTTCACTCTTTTTTTTCCTTTTTTTTTTTGTGTGTGTGTGGGAGCTAGCATATCATTCTATTTTGGGGCATGTTGCATAAAATTCTAATTTCCAATTTTACAAAATAATATAGAATTATTTTCTTACAAGATTATACAAAATTGATTTTTAGTATATATAAATATCCTTAAGTATTATGTTACAACCATTATTAAATTAGATTAAAGATAAGAAAGAAGAAGAAATGTGGGGAGGAAGAGAACATCTTATGATCTTTCTCCCCCTCATCATTTATTACTATTGTTGATCACTACTACTACACACTCCTATTGATGATATCCACTATTATTTACCACTACTAATAATCCCTAATATCATTCGTAATCATCGATGATTCTCACTATTATCTACTATTATTGATAATCTCCATCTCTTTCCATCATCATCAACAATCATTACCATCACCTATTGCTATCCATTACTACCCCCACCACCCATAATCTTCATCATCATCCTTCACTGCTCACTTTTAGTCAACTATTGCTGATGATCAGCATAACTTACTGCTTTCAAGATCTTCAACATCTCATGCCAATATTTATAATTAATCTCCACTATTATTATCCATGATATTTACTTTATCACCTGAACAATTTCAACCACTATCCATTACCATTCATAAGAAAATAAACAGACTTGGCTCATTGGTCTTCTTCCTCTTATTGCCTATCAGCATCACAATCTACTGTCACCTATCTCTTTTAATGATTATCTTCACCAATCATTGCAAAAGAAACTAAAGTATATTTATAATACACCTTCTCTTTCTCCCTCCAAATTATTAAACTTTTAAAAAGAGGCAAAAGTCAATAAAGGGGAATGGTGAGTAGTTTATCAATCATAGATTAAAATTAATGAAAACCATTGAATCCAATCTTCTACATTGTAGCGAAGTAATGCAAATAATGTTGTTATTATGCAACTGGAAAAAGCAATAATCTCACTATATGTAATAATTAGTTTTATTATTATTGTTACTATCTTCATTGGAAAAGAGAGTGAAGTCCGCAACCCTCTTTCTTTGTCCCTCCATCATAATTAGTGCCCCCATAATGACCACCACCATTCACTAAAAATAGAATAGAATGTAGAAAGGTACGTTTTGATATAGATCAAACACATCGGCCTAAGATCCAAGCAGCACCAATCTAAAACAAGTAATATTAGAGAGAAAAATATGCATATTAAATATAAAAATAAATCAAGAGCCTACCCTCGACTTTTCCTCTTTCCTTCCCAACTTTCTCTCACACACAGATAATGCCCTAAGGACAAGGCTCTATGTGCTTATTAGAAGCTAATTCCTATTCACCCACCGCAAAGTTTGTTAGGATTAAAAATTAATCCTAACTGCTAAAGGATAAAGTTTGTTAAAATAAAAAAAAATTAATCCTTACTATTAAAGGACAAGGTTGTTAGGATTAAAAACTAATCCTAATTTTATGAACATTCATAATAACTTCCAACACTCTCCTTCATGGCAAACTCCATATTAAAAATGCCGAGTTTGTTATACAAAGCTTTAGATCACTTAATCACCATTTCTTTAGTGAAAATATCAGTTAACCGATTCTTTTATAGAAACTGAAAGCAAATCAACTTCTTCACCTGCATTCTTCTCTCTTATGAAGTGATAATAAACTTTGATATGCTTCATCCTTGCATGGAATACTTTCATTGCCATAGTAAAAAAATTAGTATAATCAATGTCTTGACCTAAATATCACGAAGCAAGCCTCATGAGTTAAGTTGACTCTTGTACTACCATTGTAGCTACACAATACTTTGCTTTTATAGAAGACAAAACAATAATAGGCTATTTTTTACTGTACCAAGAAATAATAGCAATCCTAAACTGAAAGAATAATCAATTGTAGATTTACATATGTCCACATCACTAGCATAATCTGCATCTATAATGCCTACTAACTTGATTGAAGAATTATTATCATATAAAATACTATAATTAATAATTTTAGTTATATATCGTAAGATTAATAAAATTGCATCAAAATGTGGCCGTATAAGACTCTGCATATATCAACTGACAATGTCAGCTATATAAGAAATATCTAACCTCATTATAGTTAGAGTGATCAAACTATGTACAACTTGTCTACATATGTTAGGATCATTCAGAAGCTTTCTTTGGTCTTGATTCAACTTTAAATTTGATTCAATCGATGTCCGCTTATGCTTGCAATTAGCCAATCCATACTTTTTCAATAAATCAAGAGCATATTTTCTTTGGTAAATAAAATAGCTAATTTTGAGTTCAGCTACTTAAATGTTAAGAAAATATTTGAATTTACTAAGTTCTTTTATCTCAAACTATATAGATAGTTGTTCGTGAACATTGCGATCTTATCCAAATCAGTACTAGTAACCATCAAGTCATCAATATAAAAACAAACTATCACCACACTCTTTCTAGTATGCTTCACAAATAAGTTGAAAATAATAAAAGATAGAGAATAGCCATAAAATAACAAAGATTTTGCAATTTTTTTATACCATGCTCATGGCCCTTGCTCGAGACTATACAAAGCTTTTTAAAGTTTGCAAACAAACTCAAGATGATAAGAGTTAACGAATTCAGAAGGCTGCATTATATAGATCTTCTTATTAAGATCACCATATAAAAGGGCATTCTTTATATCTATTTGCCATAAAAGCCAACCCTTACAGGCTACTAAAAAAGTAAGTACTTTGACTATAATCAATTTTGGCAATTGTATTGCAAGTCTCATCAAAATCAACTCCATATTTCTATGAAAATCTTCTTGCAATAAACCTAGCTTTGTAGTGTTCGATAGATCCATCTCTCTTTCTTTTCTCTTTATATACCCACTTATAAGAAATAGGAGAAACGCTATAAGGTAAAGGAACTGAATCCTACACCAATTTTCTTAACCTCATCACATAAAGTAGGTTCTGGCTGATCAACAATAATAGAAGCATAATAATAAGCAATAGAAAGATAATCTCAATCTCTATATTTGTCAACTGACTTCTTTTTCTCTTGCTTCCTTGCAATAATGATTGATCCATTAAAGAATCAGGTCCATCTTCAAATAAACTTCTATCTTCCTCTTCTATGATAATATACTTCTCTTTCTTAAAATTTGAGGCATGCACTCCAATTTTCTATGAACTTGTTAGCATTAGAGGTAGGCATAGATGAAGAAGATTCTTGCTGTTGAGCTAGAGAAGGAGAAAAAAGTTGATCACTTTACTTTCTTGAAATAATATCTTTTTGAGATACATGCTATTCATCAATAAGAAATCTAAGATCATCAATTTAAAAATAAGACCTATCAAAAGGCCACCAAGAAGAGCTCTCATTAAATCAATTCATCTAAAAATAAAAATCTTCATTATCTTAGGATTAGTGCACCTCCAATCTTTCCTAGCTTTATTATAGCCAAGAATTATACACTTGACAGACTTCTTATCTAGTTTATTTAAGAATTTATCATAATCATGTACAAAGCAAATACATCCAAATACATGAAAATAAAAAAATATCATGATGCTTTCGAAATAAGTTTTCATATGAAGTTTTATAGTCAATATTTCTTAAAGGTATCCTATTAACAACATATGTCGTTGTCTGCAAGTACTCTTCCCAAAATTCATGCTATATGTTTTTAGCATGAATGATACATCATATAGTTTCAAATAAATGCCTATTATTCCTCTCTACCACACCATTCTATTCAGGAGTACCTTGGCAAGTAAATTGTCTATATACCATAACTAGTTAAATAGTTAGAGAATTCTTTTAAAATATATTCATCACCACCATCAATTCACAAGCAACCAATTTTTAATTTACAAAGATTTTTAACTAAATTTTAAATTGGTAAAATTTCTCAAATAGTTTTCACTTTTCTCTAACAAAATAAACTCAGGTATATCTTAAGAAATCATCAATAAATATAACTGCGGACCTTATACCAATAAAGGATAGTGTATCTATCCTCCTAGTGAGATTTGAATGCATCAACTATTGTAACCAAGAAGATTTTGTTTTATTCCTTTTACAGGCAACTTGTATATTTTTTCATACTAATATTCACAAATAGTGCTAATATTTACCTTCACCTTGGAAAGCTCATCTACTAGTTCTTTGCTTTACATATCTTGAAGTCTATTACAATTTACATAAGCCAAACTAGCAAGCTATAAATTTGCTACATCATGCTTAAGAGTTTGATCAATATAAGAATTTCTAGTAAACATAACATAAATCTTGTTCACTTTTTTACCTGATTAGTTTTCTAGAAGCTTTGATATTAGCATAAATGTTCATGGTATTAGGGCCAAATAAAACAGAATACCCTTTGTTTGTAATTTGTGCAATGGAAATCAGATTTTTCTTCATGTTAGGCACATAACAAACATTATTCATAGAAAAAGAAGAACTAGAAGATAATGTAAGAGATAAATCATCAATACTTTTAATAGGATAAAATAAATCATCATTGGTAGCAATAGCATCATAATATAAATAATTCTGCAAAGAATCAAATATCTCTTTATGACAAGTAAGATTATTAGAACACCCAAAATTAATAATCAAATTATGATAGAAATCAATATCTACCACATCAAAAGAAGTAGAAATACGAGCATGCTAACGCTTCTCTCCTTCATGCTCAAAAGTAGAGAATGCAACATCAGACTTTGATCTTCACCCTGTAATCTTGAATTTTGTGGCCAAATTTTTGACATTTATGACAATTCTCCTTATTTATAATTTCTCTTTTGATTAGGATTTTTGTCCTTATCAGATTCTTCAACTAACTTTTTTTTTTGAATTTTAGAATTTATTATTTCACTTTTTTATTTTTATTACTAGAAAATAAGGCCTCTTCTTTTGGAGGGGATATGATCAAATCATGTATATTAAGTGCTTTTTGATCAATAAGAATATTTTTTAATTTTACTAATAAAGGTTGCTTAGTCTATCTAAAAATAGCATGTATCTAAGCATTATATTCTTTATTCAGACTGCAAATTAAAAGTCTATGTCGTTTGCTTTCATCATAACGAGAATTTTCATTAAGCATGCTAAGTTCATCAAACAATTTCTTTCTTTTTAAAAAAGACTAGGATATTGAAAATTTACCTTATTTAAGAGTACCAATCTCATTCTCCAAAAACTGAAGTTGAGCTTCATTAGACTTTGAGTGTATAGCTACAAAAATATCCTAAAGTCTTTTTTAGCTCCTCTATATCTTGAAT
This sequence comes from Metroxylon sagu, assembly GCA_017589505.3. Lineage (NCBI taxonomy): Eukaryota > Viridiplantae > Streptophyta > Magnoliopsida > Arecales > Arecaceae > Metroxylon > Metroxylon sagu. The sequence continues at coordinate 768,694 of JACVBY030000644.1, forward strand.
ATATTGATGATTATCATCATCTATATTAGTTTGGAGAATATACATGATGTTTTCAGCTTTAATCTTTTGCTTTCTCCTCGCTTTTGCATTCTCAAGAGTTACCAATGGCATTGCCATATCTGTTCTATTTACAATCATCCATAAATCTTGCTCAATTAAATATAACTTGATGAAAAACTTTTGATAAGTATAATTGGTGTTGTTCAATTTTTTGATTCGGATAAGAGAGATGGTAGTAGCATCAACCATAACGGTTCACCTGTTAAACCATAAAAATAAAAAAATAAGAGTCCAAATGCTTGCACTAGAGCAATATGAATTACTGAAAATTCTTCAACCATACCGAGCTATGAATATACGAACCACCAATTTCAAAACCTATATCTCTAATACCATGTAGAACGGTACATTTTGATATATATAAAATGCACCAATCCAAGATATAAGCAGTACTGATGTAAAATAAGTAATAATAGTGAAAGATAAAAAATTAGAGAGAGAAAAATATGCATAATAAAAGTAATAAAAGTCAAGAGCTTGTTCTCGATTCTCTCTCTCTTTCTCTCTCAACTTTCTCTCGCACATAGATAATGCCCTAAAGCTAGGACTATATATACTTATATAGATAAGAAATCAACCATGTTTTATAAAGATTAAAATTCATATCCTATAAGGATTACAATGAACTCCTATTTACTTACCATAAAGTTTGTTAGGATTAAAAATTAATCTTTACCACTGAAGAACAAAGTTTATGAAAATAAAAAAACTAATACTTACCATTAAAGGATAAAATTATTAGTATTAAAAACTAATCCTAATTTTACAAAAGTTCACAATGACTTTCAACAAAGAAGCTCCCAATCCTCTTCACCTGTTGTAGTCACACCATTCGTTAAAAAAGAATGAGAAAGATGTGAGAAGCATGATGGTTTCCCTCAGCTTGATCCTCCCATTTCTTCTTTATATAATTGATTCTATGGTCATTGTCACACTACTACAATTGCCATTCGCTAGAGAAAAAGGAGATATGGCATCAATGGTTGCCACTACCATACTTTAAGGGAGGAAAGAGAGGAGGGAAGATATTGTGATTATATTATCCTCATTGTTACATGCCTTTTTGACCTTTTATCGTTATTAAAGACATCGGCAATGAAAAGTGCCAACTAGAGTAGTTGGTGAAGTTTATGAGGGTTGGCATAAGGGAGTTCAAGCTCCACCCTCGCCTCATTTGAGCCATGAAATCCATTCTAGTTTTTTCTTTAAAAAATAAAACTAAAATTAAACAGCATGGGTAATGATTCGGCGCCGTTACTGGATATGAAGCATGGGCCACTGTCATTTAGTTTTTTTTTTTTTTTTCGGCTAGAATGCTTTATTGGTAATTAGTGGCTGAAATTTTAATCTAATTCAAATGTGCCCTTGAGGCATTGACTCTGTTCCTACTCTTATTGGGTTATTAAACCTTTCTTTGATTAGTAGATGCATTTAGTGGCCATTTTGGGATTACTCTGATAATCTTGAATCACTAGTAACCTTAATCCCAAAATGATTTGATTCCAATGATAAAAAATTATTATATTTGGTATGGTATATTATAATGATCAAAGATCATTGATGATCTAACATCACTCTGCTTGGTTTGCCAGAAAAATCTAAAATTGCTAACAAAAAAAAAAAATCAAAATTACCCTTATTATATTTATACTGTATTACTATAACATATATATAGTATAATATCATATCATATAATATATTAAATTATATCATATATTATAATATATAAACTAATGATATAATATAATATAATAAATTATAATATAATATGATATAATATTAATGTCATATATTATATCCTATATAGTATATTATAAATAAAAGATTGCAAATATAATATACTTTAACATTATTATATTGATATTATAATATAATATAATATATTATACAGTAACATAATATAATGCATTATATTATATTGTAGTATAATACTATAATAATATAATAATATAATATATTAATTTTATATATCATATTTTATATAAATTATAGCTATTATAATATATTTATTATAAATAAAAGGTATTTTGGTATATATTTTAATTCAAGATCATTAAAGGGGTTGATCTTGAATCACCATCCTTAAAGACGATGATAAAATCACCCCTTGGAAAGGTGACCCATGAGATGAGGGCATTCTTTAATTACCATCATGTAATATCACGTCAGTGCAGCCAAATAAAATAAAATAATTTTCTATCATTCCATCATCATTCTATAGATCATCGGTGATCCATGACAAAGCATTCCATACCAAATGCCTCCTAAAGGAATTTTTCTTTTTTTTTTTTTTTGTTTTTTTGTGTTGGTATATTGTAAATTTGGAAATATCGATGCAGATTGATCTTTCATGGCTTAAGCCCCTCCAATGCAAACGACGCAACAATGGGAAAGGACTCGTTAAGATAGAACCTCATCAACAAAACAACAATTTCCCAATCCCACAAACGTAATCAAAACTTTTATGGGCTTTCATTTTAGGAGTCCCAATCCTTCTTACTCGACCCAAGCACATGAACCATTTTACATGGAAAGTGATTCTTACTTTGTTATTTACAAGGTGAGCAAATTCTTGGATGATGAAGACCATGGAGTGTTGGGCGATATTTTATATTTGCCTTGGATAGTGGATTTACACGGAAACAAATGAATTTCATATTTTCATAAAATTTATTTATAAACCTATGATTTGCTATGTTTAAAAACATAACCAATCATACATTTTAAATCCTAACAATTAAATTATAAAATTACTTTCTTTTATTTCAAATCCTATCAATTTTAATAAGGCTTACAAATGAATTGTACGAAATTAAACAAAAAAAAAAAAAAAAAGGAAATCTCTTGAGTTTTATTTTCGCTGGCCTTGGATCCTCTCTTTCTCTTGCTAAAACTGAGTGATGCCCTCCTCACCTCCCTCTTCCTCTCTCGCTCTTTGTCCTCCACATGGCCAGTGGAGAAATCTTTATCGATTTTTCCTCTTTCTCATCGTTTTAATTCAAAGCTTTCGATAGGTTTTCCATTTACTATGTTTAGATCTGCCAGTGAACATAGCCTATTAAATAAAGGCAATATAGGAAAATAAAATATTAAATTTTATTTTTATCTGTGCCAAATATAAAATTTCATTTTAATTCTACAATTATATGGATGATGGGCCAACATGGGAATCCATTTGCACATAAATTTCATCATGCAACTCATTTTATTTACAAATAAATTCAAAAACATCAATAAATAGCTAAGCGAAGGAAAATGAGAAATGCCGAGGGAACAATAAATAAATAAATAAATTGGTCTAAAGGTCTGGCGCGATGGTTGAGGGTTTGGTCTAGTGCCGAGTTGTTGGGTCCATATAGAACTTGGTCCGATAAGGCCAGACCAAGGATGGACCAGAGGTTGACCCAAGCTTGGGACACGGAAAGATCTTAAGATCCGAAAAGGACCAACATGTTAAATCGAAGGATCACGTGTTTGTCGGATGCCAACACAGTTCGTAGCGATAAGAACGAAGCCGACCGAACCGATCTCATCCAGCCTGGCCGAGAGAGAGACTGAGAGAGAGAGAGAGAGAGAGAGAGAGTGTGTGCGCGCACGCGTGCGTGTGGAGGAATGGAGAGCCCGCCGGGGAGCGCGAGGTCGACGGAGTCGGAGATCGGGCACCGACTGGAGGACCTGTGGGAAGTCCAGGAGCCGCTGCTTAGCCCCTCCGAGAAGCTCAACTCTTGCTTCGAGGCCGTCGCAGTGTCCTCCTTCCCCCCCGCCCCTCCATCCCAAGGTGCGACGACCTATAACCCTAACACTAACCCTGAGCCTTCTTCTCCATCCTATCTAAATGCTCTTGCTTTCACTTTTCTTACTCATATTTGATGGGAAAGTGGACCTAGAGTTGACCAAATCCAGTTCTTGATGCAAGCTTGACTTGGTAGTAATCACATAAAATTTCTCTATTTTTTTTTTTTTTTTTTTCTGTTAAACGTATTTCGTGTTGATTTTGAGGAATTCGAAGTCTGATTTTTCTGTGGCAACTGACAAATGGGGATCTGTGGTTGTATTATAAAAATTCCTTTTCTTTTTTTTGGGGCTTATTTTTGCCTGTGGATGCTGTTGGAAAAAAAAAGAAGAGAGAAAGAATTAGATGGTAAAGCTTGGTGGAGCATGAAGGCTCGACTGAAAAATAGTGGGTAAGTTGTCGGATGGTCAGAGTGAGAGATCATTTGTGGGTCTTGGGATTGTTAATGGTGAACCAAAGGGAAGTGCTGTGACGCATAAGCCACAGGGATTTTTCCATGTTGACATGGTGTCTTGGCTTTGAGTGGATGATGGGCGCCATTTAGGCTTTTAGTGGAAAGGCAAATTAGAGGTGTGATTTTAAAGATGCTTCAAATTTGGATGGTGTGCTCTGTTATAGGATGGTAGTGAAGAACAGCAGAGGTATCCTTTTTGATGGAAGTAATATTAGTAGACTTGGCATGCTGAAAAGAATAGCATGCAATGAATGAATTTTGGGTGCAGAGATGCTTTACGGTTTTGATATGGAACAATACATGCAGAAATGAAACTTATGTGACCAATAGGTAGCAAGGTTGGACGTTTTGAAAACATAATACTTTCCTACATAATTTAGCTTTCTATGAAATATTTCTATAAAAATTGCTTGTTAAAAAGACAGGTTATTCTTGCAATTTTCCATATTTACTTAATTTTAACAATTTGCTTTGGAGATTTGTTAGGCAGGTTTTTGGCACATGTATATAATGAGTAATGCAGAATGGCAGAAAGCAATTGTGATGCATACATTTAGAGAAAGAATTCCAAGATCATTTCAAAAAGTTACTGTACTAACAAACTTTCAATTTCTATAAATCACAAGATAGAAGTTCTACTAACTCATTTCAGTTCAAAGTTTCGATTGCTGCACCTCATATTGTGCAAGTTCTAAGTAGCAATGGGCTGACATCCAGTTTCACTGGCAAACTGGAGCATTGTTTTCAGAATTTTATGACCTACGATCCAGATATTGCATTAGATCAAATGGCCATAAACTGTCTGAATCTCGTTATTGGATCAAGATAAGGGAGGACCGTAAGGTATTGATCTGTATTATGGATCATGATGCTTGAATGATAAGATCCAATTATCATGCTGTTTGCTTATCAAGCAAAGTGGAAAGTCTATTTCATATGATATATTTGACTTGTTGGCTTTTGGAGTTATTTAGTTTTTGCTAATAGGCCTGACTGCATAGTTTTTGCAATCACGTTATGGATTGGATTGTAAAAAGTAGAGATAGAAATTTTGGATTTCATGGCATGAAAAATCAAGGGACAACTCTTTATATTTCTTGTTATAACTCAACCAAATATGGTTCTTATTTTCCTAAAATATTCTACTTCAAAGGATCAATTTGATACATTTGAAGTGATAATATATTGTCAACAATTGGGCATGATGTTTGTTTCAGACATGCTATTGATAACTATAGCCTTACATTGGCTAAAAGTAGGCTTCTTGTTTTATTTCTAATTTCTTTCTATTATTTTTTAAATTCAATTTTTATTAAAAAAATTAAGGGAAAAAAATCTTATGTTCCAAAGTATGATCCATGACCTATAATTATCTGAAGTCTTTGATAATTTATTAGGATCCCATTCCTAAGTATATTTTACAAGGGAACAAGGAGAGACACATTCTTGAGCTTTTTTATTAAGTCAAACCATTCAAAACTTCTTTCTAAAGCTCTTAGTTGTTCTAAACATATAAAAGGTATTAAAATCAACAATGGTACCTTATCAACAAAAATCGAAATATGTAACCAAGGTTTGCCATATTGATCCGTATCAGTTAAGATCTACGTACCAATCCGTACCATACCATATTATTAAGGCACCGATACGGTATCGAGTTTCGATTCAATAGGAATCGAACTCGTCTGAACTGAGTGGAATAGACCTGTAGTGCTCAATTTCGAGTGATATTATAGTTAAGAGTAAGAAAATAATTGGCATCTTATAAGAAAATAATTGGTATCCTATCTCAATACAAGGTGCATACTGTACTATGTCGATCTATACCGTGCCAAACTGATAAATGCTGGTACAATTCTTGGTACTAATTTTGCAGATCGTAGTGCTAACCATACTATATCATACTAATGTCTTACTAATAGGGTGTTGAAATTTGATTTGGTATGAATTAAAACAATACGAATTGAGTAGAATCACCCTGTGTCATCCAGTACGGATCTATATTGCCCAATTTTGAGTGGTATTATGGTTGGGAGAGAGAAAGTGTTGGCATTTCATCTCATTACGGAGTGCGTATTGTACGTACCGAACCGATAATGTGCTTATACGATTCTTGATGCTGATTTTATGGACCTTGCATGTGACTATCTTAATTAAGGTCATGTGACATAATAGTACACCCTATTAATACATTAGGTCTAAAATTAGACTTTGGGTTAATATAATACATTCTAATCATTCTTAACTCAAATAAGCCTTAATCCCAAACTAGTAGGGTTGGCTACATAAATTCTTTTCCTCCATTTCACTTGGTTGAAATATAATATAAAATACATTGTAATCATTGCTAAAAAATGTAAAACAATGAATCATATTGAAAATAGGATTATAATTGCTTGAGCATTAGTACATTATGTCACTGAATTCTAATTTATTGTAGCACTACCCTTGACTATCTTGTAGATACCATAACTAAATATCGTACATGACAACACAAATCTCATTTATCCGATGTAATTGATTTCTCTCTTCATCAGAATAAAACTTCCTGCTTCCCAAATTGAGAAAAAAGGGGATAGAATGGAAGGAAATAAAGGAAGTTACTTTGGGCCTTCGCCCATGCAAAGTGGCCTGTGGTGACCATGTGGAATTAGCTTTGTACTAGTTCAATATGACCTAATATGGACCAGTATAAACCAACTACATAGGCATGCCAATTCACACCTTGCCCTTTTTCAGTAAAAGGCTAGCATGGTATTTGTCTTATGAGAGGACATTGTGAACTATGCTTTAAAGCTTCAATTAAACTCTCTAATAGCTTATGCAGAATACTCTTAATCTTACATTATTAGGATTAGGCTCCATCTCTAACTAGAGTATGGTATCTCAACTATCTTGAAGAGTTACACTGCCATTTTTTCCTAACAATATAAGAGAGGATCCAGCTGTTGACCATAAATTACTATATTCAGTATGCCAAGTAAACCAAAAATGGTGTGTTCTACAGGTCTTCTGCCTGTGCATTAGTTGGGCATGAAATGGATGGTACCAATAGGGCTAGTGTGCTAATATATACTGTAGGCCATGTAGATTAAGAATCCAAGCTGTTGATCAAGAACTACACGTTTTGTTGCTCCTAAACCAAAGATCAAAACAAAGCATCATCATGATGTTAAAATTGCCATATTGGGACCACTTGATGTAGATGTAGGAAATGCTGAGAACATTCGATTTTTAATTTCTAGGTATTTAGACATTGAAGATCAGGTTTCACCATTTTTTTTGTTCATACACTTGTATGTGAACATGACACTCTTACAGGAATGGTGAAAAGTGATTTGTGTAAGGTCAAAAATAATTTCTAGAACCCCAAACCAAAGTGAAATAAATTACATGTTCATGAATAAATAATGGAAAAACAAATGTAACCAATGATAAAAGAAATTTATGACATTTCTTAATGTTTGGCAGGACTCTGCTTGAGAGATTGATCACCTCTTCTCATTTGATGGAATTAAGCTTTAAAAAGAAGAAGGAAATATGAAGGTGTAGAGATGCTAGCATATTGGGATAATATAATCAAGGGATTATTATTTAAAAAAGGAACCTTCTCTATGCAAGAGCTGAGGTTAGGAATCATGTAATATTCCATGTTCAAGAATTTGTGTATAGGTGAATTTCTTATGTTGCATGGTTTCCATTGCATATCAAGTCTTTAACAAGGCTCAAAATTGAATCACCTAAATTATTATTTGCTACCTCGTGGCTGATTGTTGGAGTGATAGATATCCTTCCTATATTGCTATCAAGTGTAAGCTTCTGTTCATGAGGGACATAATGGTCCCTAGAACATTAAGTAGACATATGTTCTATTTAATGTTGATTGGTAAAATATCGAAATAATCCATAGCTATGTATGACTTATTGGATCATGCATGGATGAAAAAAAAACAATTAATTGGACACTGATTCCACAAATTGCATTAGAATCACATTTGTAAAACCTTTAAGCAATTACAATCCAGCTTTTGAAAATAATTGATAATTTTAATATTTAACAATCCATATTTTGTAAAAGAGATAGAAGAGATAGATAGTGATAAAACTATTATTATGCAAACCAACGAGCTTTACAATAATGCAATCTTCAAAATTATACAAAACCTAATAAATGAGTTCTCCAAAAATACAATTCATAATGGGCACAACCAATAAGCTTTCCCAAAATTCAATCTTACAAATTAGTTAATTAGCTTCCCAGCAATGCATTCTTACATATCAATCATCCTCTCTTGGTCTATATGAAGGTGCCCACATGTATCGCGGGGATAAAGCTCGGAACCACATTTGACCCCTGTGGTGTAGACCTAGAACCACATTTAACTCCCCCCCCCCTCCTCTTCATGTACGTGCAGAACCACATTGAAACCCTTTTGTTGGAGGTCCAGAATGAACCTAGCCTCATGATGATTAGGTTGCCAATGATTAACTGTCTTGGGATGGTCCATATCATAGTCATACTACGAGGGAGTCCAATACCAATTAATTTGTAAGGGCAGACATGCAAGATAAAAGAGAAGAGAGAGAGAGAGAGAGAGAGAGAGAGAGAGGGCAGCGTGAGAGGTTTAAGGTGAGGTTGATTGGAGTCTTGACTTAGATTGGGTTGGTCTCAAGAGAGATAATGAGAGATAAAGAGAGAGGAGGAGAGAGAGAGGGGGGCATGTGTGTGTGTATTAAGAGAAGGAAAGATGGAAGATTGCCAAGGCTTATGTGATGAGGAGGGGACGTGGCAAGAAATCTAGAGAGTTCTTGGTCCTAGGTCTCAGGTTCTAGTTGGCTTCACTTTTTTCTTTTTAAAATCAGGCTGTTATATAAGCTATCAAGCAAGAAATCTTAAGAAATTAGTGGACAAACACCATATTAAGATACTAGAAACAACATTTACAAACTTATATTCTGCGCCTATATGAGACCCTGCAGCATCCTGCTGTAATACATCCTCACATCTTTAACCCACAAAATAGATTCTGGCAAAACATATGATTTGTACAATAATAGATAACCTGTAGGCTGACATATCAGATATGAGTCAAGGAGTCTTAAGTCACAAACTGTTTCCCATAAATATGGGAACCAAAAAGTATTTTTAAAATATAAAGCTATTGTCCATGAGCTAAATCTTCTTGATTCTCCATTTCTTACAAAATCTGGTGCTTGAGCTGCTGATCTATGTAGCCCTGGTCTATAGCAAAATAGAAATGGTTCTATTACCCTTTTGCATCGATACCCTTGAAAAACTTGATCAAAAAGAATATTGCTTTCTGCTAGAAAACTTTTTAGGGGGTGAAAATTGCTTCCTGAAGGTTGAAAATTTTTTAGTGGTATTAATGCAAAAGAGGCCTGAGTTTGGAATGCAAACTTATGAATTCAATGAAGCATATGGAAATTAGAATTGTATCTAATATATTTAGATATTTTGAAGCGACTTATATCATATTCGTTAATAGATTCATTTGGAACATAGCTGATACCTTTTTCCTAGTTATAATAGTCCAACCTCTGACCACCTTTTTTTCTTGGCATGACATCTAAATCTGAATCTTTACCTTTGCTGTAGTAATCCTACATTAGGTAGCAAAAGTGATAGTATTTATGGTGCCTTAATATGTTTTGCAATATGCTTTTCCAATTGTGCATTTTTCTATGTTCTTGTTCTCCTTAAGTTTCTCAAAAACTAAAAGAAATGATGGTGATAATGACATTTGTTGAGATCTTGTGTCCAGTAATTGAGATACCCTCGGACTCCAGTCTGGCTGATACTGTTGAAATTCTATCGAAACACAAGATCCTGAGTGCACCTGTGAGGAATGTTGATGCACCGGAAGATGCCAGCTGGATTGACAGATACATTGGCATTGTAGAATTTGCTGGAATTTCTGTGTGGCTTCTACATCAGGTTTGTGCAGTTGGATTGACAGATAAATTGGCAATGTTTTAATTTTCTTAGCAGAAGTATCAGACCAGCTTTATGTGACACTGGGTGAAATGTCAATATTTGTGCAGTAGTTTTTCTTGCCTGGGACACCACTGATCAAAATTATAGCTAATATGTAGTTGAAATATTGAACAGTGTTTAATTACGATGGACATCTGATAGATTTCAAGTACTAAAAAATTTCCAATAATTCATCTGTTATAGTCATGGATGACACAACACTGAAATTTATCCCATTTATGTCATATGTTTCTGTCATCTGCATTTTCCTATTAAAAGTCCAACATATTACATACGTCTGTTTAAAAAAAAAAAAGATGCTGATACTATGTTTGAAGTAGACCTGGGCATTAGCCAGGCTTTGCTTGGTCAGGATAGGATCAAGGCCCCAGAACCTGAGCCCAGCTTAGCCCAGCCTTGAGCCTAAAATATCCAGTCTAAGCCCTGCTTGGCCCCTAAAATCCAATCCCATGATGGCCTCAGCCTGGCCTGATCAAATTAGTCACGGAACAATCCCCTTTAGCCTATGTATGAGAAAGACCAGAAGAAGGTAGGTGACACAGGGTACTAAAACTTGATTATATTATGTTATATGTTGGGGTCAACTATACTAAAATCTACTGAGCCCAAAATTGGCTCAATAATCTGCCCCTAAAATTTTGGCCTGGTCTGACCCATTGGTCCTAGAACGTCTGTCTGGACCCACTCAAAACTAGGCTAGGTGGGCCAGGCCACTTCTTCACAGGTCTAGTTTTGAGCAAGATCTCAATTGTCGAATAATCAAGGTTAACTTTAAAGGAAACAGGGGACGTATTATATATGCTGAGTACCAACATATTACTTGGAGACAAAACTTCTTATTCCTTTGCTTTAACTTCATCTAAATCTTCATCTTTAGACATAAGTCTGCCACAAATGTTTATCATGGAAGAATATAATCGGCAGTAGAAGAAAACTACTTTAAAGATGTGAATGAAACAGACATATAGATGGTTCACAAAGAGGGCTTTCAAGACATCATGGTTGGTTATAAAACTTTGGCCAATCAAAATCCAACAAGCAACACTAACGCTATATTCTTTCAATGGTTAAGTCTCCTTGGGTACTCTTTATCATGGGTCCCAGTAGAAATGGCTTTGCTAATGCTCCCAAGGAAAATAAAAAACAGAAAAACTAAAAGATATATAGATTTCAAAAATGGAGACCTTGATATTGTATGAATTTGTTTGTTTGTTTGTTTGCTTGTTTGGTTTGGGGGTGGGTTAGGTTTTGCTAGATTAGCAGCTTATTTTGTTGGTTGTGACAAAGTTTCATGTGCTGCTCCTCACTCTAAAAAAATATAAGCATGTCACTTAGTGCTATTGAGAGCATTATCCCATACATATTCAAGTAGGGGGAAGTAGATCTTTGTATTAAACATCTCTAGAACCCCATAGAGGAATCTTTAAGATTGCAAGGCATTGAGAAGTTCAAGGACATAATCTCTTAGGAAAGAAGAGATGCTAATCTTCTATCTACTCCTAAAGTTCATCCTTCTCAATAAATAGTCTATCTAGTCCTAAATTTAGTTCTTCTTTACAAATAAGCCAAAAAGATCAATCAGCACAATTGGAAGCCTTGTTCATGTATACTTCCTAATTACTCTCTCTCTCTCTCTCTCTCTCTCTCTCTCTCTCTCTACCCCCCTCGTCCGCAGCCCACCCAGTCTACATCAAGAACATCTTGGGCATATTGCCTTTCTCCCAAAAAACATCTAAAGAGATTATTTAAGCATCAAGTGGCAACCTTAGGTGTTAAAGATCTTGGAGATGATTTTTTAGAAGCTGGAAATGAGGCCCATGGACTTGTCACATGATGCAAGCTTTGTTTCAGTTCCATGCATGCAATAAAAAATGCTTGCTTTTTTATCTCATACCATATGCACACCCATTATTCAATAATTTCCTATACAAAGCTGGTGTTAGTTGTTTGAAATGGCCAAATAACACTAGTTATTTGTTGAACTGGATTGAGATGGATCGGCAACCATTCCATTAGGAGATTCTGAGTGCAGATATCTGGTATATTTGTTTAGCTTTTCCGTTAATATTAAAATTTAGTAGGCATCTGACCTGTATGCTACTAGTTTTTCTTCAACAAGTAATTCCTTTATTTTTTGTCAGTTCGAAATTGCAGCCCTTCGGATGATGGCTACTGCTGCATCAGAAATAGGTGGCGATGCTGTTGTCTCAGCAGCTGCTGCTGGCCCTGCAAAATTAGGCCTTGAAGCAGCTGCTTCAATGGGTGGAAGCTTCTTTGAAACTCTCACATCATCAGATTTTTATAAGAATACAAAGGTTGCTTTCCTTTTGATTTGGTATAATACAAATTATTCTTTTAATACTTAGTGTTGTTTTTCCTTCTTTCTATCATTGTGACAATTCCTAATTTTAGACAGGTTCGAGACATCTCAGGGTCCTTCCGCTGGGCACCATTTCTTGCTTTGCAGAATTCTGACACACTCCTAACCTTGCTGTTGCTGCTATCCAAGTATCGAATGAAGAGCCTTCCTGTGGTTGATCTGGGTCAAGGAAAAATTGAGAACATCATCACACAGTCTGCAGTCGTTCACATGCTGGCAGAATGTGTTGGACTTCATTGGTTTGAAAATTGGGGAACCAAGAAACTTTTTGAGCTGGGCCTCCCTATCATGAAGCCTGATAGGCTAATCAAGGTGCTTTGCTGCTGCTAAATTTCATCTATTCATATAGTTGACTTCTTGAATCATCACTTTGATCAACCAGGCATAGATTATTGCATTTAGAAATTTCAGTTAAGGAATCTAGATTATTTGATCTTGCTTGATGTGAGTTATACAAGACTAAATCTTGATGAGGTTCTCTTTGGATCTTCGTATGGAAAGATCCAGATATAAAAATAAGAGTTGAGTGCTGCATTAATAGTTCTGGTTATCTTCAGAGCCTAATGTGAATGTTGGAAAACTGAGAGTTGAATATTATTGATTTATTTGCCTATTGAAAAACTAAAGCCCGGACTATTTAAATAAGCCTCCGAGGCAAGGCAAATAGAAACTACATTAGGCTTTGTCACAATTTTGAGGTTTGCTTCCTGAATCTTCTTCACCACTTATTATTATTATTATCAAAATCCTTATATTTTGTTTCAAATGCCTGCATCATCTAGTTGCTTCACCCACTTTCATGCTTCCTCTCCTGTGCTTATTGGCCTGCCTGTCTATTTTTAGTTTAGCATGCTTCGTGCTCTGTCATTGCTGCTGCATTCATGTGCTTGACCCCTTCAATTGCAAATTTTTAAGGCTATAAAACATTTCTGACCTTGTTACTGTTTTAGAGTCTTTTCACCTTTTGTAATGTGCAACTTGCACCATACATTTTGGCTTCAAAAGCGTATGTGTTAGTGTTAACAAAAGAAGCTGAATGATATGAAAGCAATGAAAACTTGATTTGAGTTGGTGGGGTGGCTAGTACACTTACTTTGAAGATATATCATATATTAATGTAATACTAACCTTCTTTCTCCTCCCTAAGAATCTCTATCATGCTTGTTTACTATTTCACAGGTGAAGGAGGAAGAACCAGTCCTAAATGCTTTCCAATTAATGCGTAAAAGAGGAATAGGTGGACTTCCAGTTGTTGATGGAAGTGGGAAAAAAGCTGTAGGAAATATAAGCATCAGAGATGTTCAATATCTTTTAACAGCCCCTGAGATATACAAAGATTACAGGTTAGTAAATGCAATATTCATCTTAATAACAAAAAAAAAAAAAAAAAAAAAAAACTCAATTTTTATTAGTTTGTTTTACATCAGAATTTATGTTTGTATAGTCCAAAGGTGCCTATTTGCATCTTGCTCTAATGCTGTTTTTGTTTTGATTTTTTTTTTCCTAGGACTTGACCATGCCCATCCAAAGTTATTTTGGTTTATTTATATTCAGTTTGGTTGTTTTCTATTAATGCATGGCATGGTCGGTTATTGTTCCATTGAGTCATTTCCTTTTGGCAATCAAAAGACCAAGTTCCCTGTTATGTGCATGTTTACATCTGAAATTAAGTTTATATACTCCAATGGTGCCTGTTTGCATCTTGCTCTAATACTGTTTTTGTTATGATTTATCTTTCCTGGGACTTGACCATGCCCATCCAAAATTATTTTTGTCTGTTTATATCTAGTTTGGTTGTTTCCTATTAATGCTGGGAATCTGAACTAAGTAATCAATATAAAAAATGAATCTTTCACATTTCCATGCAGGTCCATCACAGCTAAGAACTTCCTCACTGCAGTGCGAAAATTTTTGGAGGAGCAACGAGAAGCGTCAGCTTTGTTGCGAGGTGTGATCACTTGCAAAAAAGATGACACTCTCAAGGACATAATTCTGAGATTAGACTATGAAAAGATACACCGTATCTACGTCGTTGAGGAGGACAATTTGGAGGGGGTGATCACACTCAGAGACATAATATCCAAATTGGTTCATGAGCCACCTAATTACTTTGGGGATTTCTTTGATGGTGTTGTTCCATTACCTCAGAATAGCAGGGTTTGAGAGCTAACCAAACTCGTTGAGTTCGGACTCCTGACTTTGTCTCACCATTGTAAGCTGGTGCTTGCTCATGTTGTCATGTGCTTCCATTTGCTGTTGTATATTGTTCACCTTGTCATTATGCGTACTACCTTTGTTGCTTTCCTCATTTTCAGCCCACTTTTATGTCGTTAGCTATCCTTTCTGACTGGGTTGTGATTGGGCTTTAACCGTGGCAACTACTCGCTCTCGAAGGTGGCATCATATTTGCTTCATTAAGATACTTCATTACAAACCATAGCCAATTTATTCGATGAAGTTGTGCTCATGATATGACTTCTGTTATTTTTCCCACTCCTTTGCCGATCGTAGCAATTTTACCACATTGTGGCTCAAGTTTCGCTACTTGATTTTTGGCTTAAAGGAATGCCATTGGTAATCGTGAAAATTCCATGAAATCTTAACCTAGTTTCAGTGACGTGCAGGTAGAAATGAAATCGGTTAGCTGGCTTGACCTGCCTTGACGCAGTGTTAAAACTGAAGAAGATGGTGTACCTTTCAGCCTTGCACATCCGCTTAATCTATTAAACATTCATCCCCTGTTGAAATGGCCAAGCTGTAGGACCATCAAGCACAAGCATTCGTGAATGAAAAATGGAAATAGTGTTTTCCTTTCTTTAGTAACTATTAGGACGTCTTACAATCCAGTTGACTCTCTATGCACGAGAAAGTTCAGGAAAAAAGGCACAGTGATTTGAAACTTAAGAGGGGGCTCCATATCTCGGCTTCAAGGGGTTAAGGGAAAAAAAAAAAAACACGTTTATTTTAGTTATACTGTCCCTTTCTCGCCATATTTTTCTCTTGGTATTTTGGCCATACTCAATTCGGCTTCCAGGGGGAACGCTCCGAATCGAGTCGTAACAAGCGAGAAGAATTTTGGAGATGCACCGCACAGCGATGGATGCAAGATTTGGTAATAATGTAAGAGAAGTTCAAAAGTAAAAATTTGGTAAATCTCCATTTAAACGGAGTGCAAAATAAAATCACGGATGCAAGATTGACGAGGTCCATCAAGAGAAAACAACGGGTGACATTTGGACAAAAGAACATTGCAACCAAAAGACCGCGTGATTTTGATCAGATAAATCGTAGAATCAGCATTTAAATTTAGTGAAGCTGGTCCAACATGATGCATCAATGTATAGTCACGTAAATGCCAAGAAAATGAGACGCAGCTGTCACGGGAAAAAATTAAAAACAAAAAAAAAAAAGAAGAAAAAAAAAAACAAAAACAGTTGCTCATTGACATGAAAGAAATAATACCAGGGTAAGAAATGCTGCTCCGGTTTTTCAAACTCTGGGGCAGCATACACAATTCTGCCTGTTAGCCTGAATCAACTGTCATGCACCACCGGAAGCTTTAAGCTGCTTGATGTACACGATACTTTAATCTATCACAAGGCTCTGATGGAATCAAGACTAGAGACAACGATATTTTACAATTGCATAATCAAATTTCATTAATCATCTGTTCTAGAAATCAGGAATGCAGAAAATGCAGATCAGGGTGCAATGCCATCATGCCAAGATAATGTTTAGTACTTATTTCCCAAAGTCCAGGCTTGAACTGAATGTTTCACGGTCTCCAAAATGATGCTTCGACTAAAAACATACAGGAAATTAACAGTAACCCCGAGGAAAAAAAAAAAAAAATCATTTAAGTGTGCACATTGCGATACATGAAGCACGGTTTTAAGACGTGATCTTCATTTTTCTACCCAAAAGAAATACTTGAAGTCCAGTTCACTTAACAGGAGCCTTTCTAAGAAACTGGACAAAAGGCATTTGTTAGAATCTGAGACAATAATTACCCCTAAAACCATTCTCATCTCTGTTATGTCTTGATATCTTTAAACCAAAGGTTTTATAGTGAAGCAACAAACCCCATTTTAAGCTGGCGAAATCATGCAGTTGCAAGAAGCCACTTGAAAGGGGCAGAAAGAATAAGTCGCTGAATTATCAGCTATTACAAAATCGAAGAGTAAGACAAGTTTTCTATCATCTTGTGCGTTCAAAAACAAAACACAACAACATAAGAAAAATGCAAGGAATATAAGCATCACAATTGGCAGAATAAATCCATGTTTCTACCATACAAGTCCATCTCGCATAATTTATTGGACTACATAGTTTTTAGAATTATTTATTTATCACTAATAATTATTAAGCACAGAGATTTAGCAAGGTACATCAAAAAAGTAAAGAAAGATACTGGAGTTTGTCAAGTTAAAACCAAGAAGCAAATATATTTGTTAAAATCTGATTTTTTTTCAACAAAAATATTCTACATCCAAGGATAGTTGAGAAACGTTTGCACCTCTTCCTCACCTGCCAGAATGCTTTGGAAGTACCGAATGATTCTCAACAGTGTTTAGGCATACGATACAAGCCCGTCGATGGTTCATATATTTGTGTCCTCTGCAATTTTCACCAGGAGGCTCACCTCTTTTCACCTGCCACTAAGCTACAGAAGCCGAATGCTTTTCGGCAGTGTTTAAGCAAGGCAAGCCTGCCGATATCAAGTCCATCCTATCACAGTCATGTTGCACCTCCATCCTCTGAACAGGCTCGGATCTCATTGACCATTATAATCCTTTAAATGATTTAGAAAGAATGAAAGAATTGAATCTTCCAGCAGTAAACCAAGCCTCCAGATCATGCTATGAATCTCAACAGGTTGCTAATACAGCTCAAGGCATATAGTAGCTGCATATGTGCATATATGGTGCAATGTGCGGTCAGGGAACAGCACATGCATGTGCGGCCTCGTGCATCATATTTTAAAACGCTGAAATTTCAACTAGCTGTCAGCCCTTCTTAAAAACCGAAGCAATGGCTCCAATAAGGACATAAAAGAGTACATCTAAAACAATGAAAAAAAAAAACCACCCAATAAAGAAACCTGATTAGACATCTAATGCACCATGACCAACACTGCCGATTCATAGTCCTAGAATTCTTTGATCTCATCAGTGGTATGTCTTGATGATTCCTGTATCTCTATCACGATGCACCTAAACTACTCAAGAGCTTCCTATAATATCTCATCCAAGCATATTGGACAGTTGGTCTGTTGAAAGATACACTATGCCCAATGACCCACGCTAATTTAATCCATAGAAACCATAAGCAATGAACGTGCAACATACATATCAACAACAACATGACAGATCATATGGTACAGAAGATGAGAAAAAACCTAGAATAACATATGCACAACCATGTGCGTGCTTCACACGACAATCAGATCATGCGCTTTCTAGGAGCTAGTAAATTGCACTTTTGTTGCACAAACATAACTTCGTGTAGATATTGTTTGCCTTCTGAAATTATATGCATCAATACTTTTTCACTTCTTTAAAAACTGGACAAGAACAATCACACAATATTAACTTTTCACTTTTTATTCCTCACCATATATTTACCATGCAATGAATAAATGGACCAAAAATCAGCAGCATAACATGATAAATATCCTTTAGCATATATGCACTTCTCCATCCACTCTTCTCTAACAATGTGTACTAATCCATTGAAAAACTTTAGTACACTAAGAAGGGAAAACCTTTTATCACTCGTATCCTTCAGAGTTCATACTCCAACAATGGAAAAAATAGTTCAATGTCTCCTGCTCTATTCCTAGTTGAATGATTGCATATGTCAGCATCTAGATTATTAATCCTAAAGCATCTTTATCCTTTCAACAATTTCATTGTCCTCCAAGAATAACAACTAGGGCTAGCTAGCTCACAAACTAGGATAAAAGGATTTTGCTTCCATGATCAATCTCTGCACTTACTCTTTCCAATTAAACTCAATCATGTTTTCCTTGTTTTCCAATTAACACTAAAATTCAGTTTCAGAACAACATAAGCTCTAATCTTTTTTTCCTTCAAACATGTCATAAGCCATTTCCTCTGGCACAGCAGTTTAAAGAATCTTATCCATTACCTCAGATCTTCTATTCATGACCATTACCCAAGACATCCATCAAGTTGTAAGACAGTTATTTTATTACATTCTTTGCATGAAGTGATGGTCCAGAACTTCCTCATCAAAACCATGAAACCAGAAGCTGCCTAATTACTTCAAATTTTAGATTCCTTTCTCAATACCAGCTCCAGATGGGGATTCATTTAAGCATAAAGTCCTTATCATTTGCTTTCTCTAACTAATATGGTGAGGACTTTCAATAACAAGCATTTGAGTGGCATTAATTAAATTACTTAAGATAAAGTCATACAGGGGACAGGAGAAATAATACCAACTAAGACAAACCTCTAAACTAATACAAACAATAAAACTTGCCCCATCGATTTTGTTCATACCAAAAAACCATGACACCAAAACAGCAGTGCTCATATCACATTTCATTGCTTCCATCCAAGGTTTCCGTAGTCCCCAACATTTCTATTCCAACAACCTGACATTTGAAACAAAAAGTCATATTGGTGATAAGTAAACCTTTCTTCCACATATTCCAAAATAGGTCAATAATGAGGCCACTCTGCCACCAGCAACCCAGAATATGTTCAGGAAAATTACTTGATCTGTATCCCCAGCCATATGCCCTTCACAGGAGTGAAAGCAAAACTGGATGGATAACTCCAATCCACCTAATCTGAACAAAATCACACTCCTTATCAGAACTAAAAAGAATTAAGAGCAATCCAAAATGTACCATAATAATCATTAATTCAAATCCCCAATACAAAACCATCCACATGTAAACTTCTGTAATAGCTACATCTTCAGTAAATAGCAATCCTACCTATGCACAAGATGTGAACCATGCCACCTCAAGTGAACCTAGGGAGACCTATGACTGGAAATCCAAAGCATTCATGTCAAAAGGAGTCACCAACTGCTCTACGGCTCAATATTAAACAGATATCTCTACTCTCATCCGAAGTAATATCTAGGGATTAGATTTTCTTTTTCTAAGATACTGCTCGGTATTCTAAAAATGGGGTAGTTCCAGTCATTATTGCTTGTGTCATCATCTAAGCTAGGTTATTTGCTGGCACCTTGTACAGGAGTCTGAGTTCTATAATAGGGTGAAAGTATGACAGTATGTATGGATTGTATTTTCATACAAATTGTGCATACACACAAGCCTTAGCCCAACTATTTCATGTCAGCTATGCACCATAATGATGTTTATTCCAAGATATCTGTACTAATAATAATGCTACAGCTGCATTTAATATGGCATACTTTAGAAACAGTGCCATTCTACCAAAACGGTTTTGTATGAATGAAAACAAGATATGAACAGGCTGGAGGTTAAACTATTCTGTATCCTCTCAAGGTGATCAAGAAATAGCAGAATACTTGTACTGCACCTTACACACAGCACGCAGAGATATAAAAAGATACATCTAGAAAACAAACAACCTTTTTTCCAATCTGTTCTACTGGAATCAAGGTTTTGAATTTTGTAGTACAGGATTGTCCCAGTTTCTTCCTAAAATGGGACATCTCACTATCCTATCCTATCTCGATGGTTGTCCTTGTAGAGCACATCCTCATCTCTCTCCGTTTCTTTCCTTTATTTCTTTTTTCTTTATTTTTTTCCTCCTCTTTTCTTTTTCTTCTCCCTTCTTTTCGTTCTTTCTTCTTTTACTCCATTCTTTCCATCCTTTATTTCCTTTTCTTTTCCCTTTCTTTCCTTTCTTGTTTTCCCTTTCCTTCCTTCCATCCTTCCTTTCTGTCCTCTTTCTTTTTCTTTCTCAGCATAGATGGGTTTCTATGTCTCGCCCTTATCCCGATTCCATTTTCCCATGGAAACAGGACGAGGCGGTTGGGAAGCCTCTTGCCCTACAAGGACTTAAAACTGACTGACATTACTCATGTATTGATCATGTGAATAATTTTGAACCATTTAAACGAATATGGCATTCTAAGTCACACTAAACCTACATGCCAATAATTGATAAATGCTGGATTTATGATTCACAATGGTAGGAGCCTTGTGCACTGGCTGTCCTTCTTGAAAAGGCCTTATGGAGAAACTAACATGACCTAATAAAGAAACTGCCATGAGCAAGTGTTACATCCAAAAACAACAAATTTCAATTTTGAGGAAAAATATGACTATTTTAGTGTGAGGAGGTAATCTACATGCATGAAAAATATAGTTAGGCTCTCTTAATTTAAATGCGTATATGATGTAATGTATCAACCTAAGAATGAAAAACTGATACAGGAAAACCATATTCTATGATACCTAGCATAGCATTGACTTTTAACATCATACAGAGGACAATATATTTTAGTCTGAAAATCGTGTTGAATAAATAGAGCTATATCTAAAATTGCAGATCTATCCATGACAAAGGAATCATGGGAACAGTGATTCATAAGACAACAACAAATAGTAGGAACTACTTGGTGTGGTTATAGGAACTACTTGGTGTGGTTATGTTTACCAATTATACAAGACTATCATTCATTTGGGTGTTGACAGAGATAGCAAGCATATTAGGTGAATAGAAAATGGTCCCCTGAATAAACAGCTATGATGCCAATGAATTACTAAACTAGGTAATTAAACTGGTGAAGTCATAGGCATTTGTGTTTGCTGTTTCTTTCTAGCATTGAAAACAGTATGCCATTCTTTTATTGCATGAACATGATTATTTGGCATCATGTTAACCACAATATCCTATTAAATATAACAAAAACCCTCAAATAAGGACTAAGAATGACGATCAACAGTTGATGGGTTATGACATAATGCTTTTGAGGGTAAGTGGCACAAAAGTGGCACCACTAGGACAATGAAAATTATTCAATGTTAAATAAATATCCAAAATATGATAGTCAAAAGGCGAATTATCTCTCTGTTTGTTATCAAGAGAAAAAGGGCCTAATTTCACTTAGTAGATTTTTTATTCCCCAAATTTTGAGGATAGAAGAATGAATTCTTCTAAGCAAATAGTTGACCTACCAATTAAGGATACCCATCGACTCTTTCACCAAAACATATAAAATCTCAACATTTTTCGCCTATCAACAAGCATTTTTTGTGGTTTTCATATGCCTATATGCCAACTTATCACCCTTCTAATTCCCAAAGTCTCCATAAACCAAGTAATAAAAGCATGATTAAAATCTCTAGTTATTCACGTTCATAAAACATTAGAGAAACATCAATGGTCAAGTATCATACTGATTATTAACTGGCTCTTCAATATACAATCTAAGACAACAAGAATGGTGAGAAAAAAGCATCCATTTTAAAAATATTAAATGTTGCACAAAAGAAATATATTGCCACAACACCACATCTTATTCTATATAACACAAAAGGCTTTGCATCCAGCCACAGGAGACTGGCATGATGCCTTTCATCATCCTATGCAACACTAAGGGACTAGGACCTACCCTTTCACACCACCTCCCATCAACACAGAGCTCCCCCATCTTTATACACACTCATATCTTAATTGACTGCACCCTCTTGCTCAAACTTTTTATTATTTTTGCCCTGTAACTAAGAAGTGCACCAGCCAAGAGCAGGGCATTATTTATCAAGTCACGTAAATAATAGAGAATCTATATTTGTTTGGGAAATCAAAATTGCCCATTCTCTCTCAACATGCATCACTCTACAACCACATACAGCATTAAGTTAAATAGAATTTAATATGCTCGAGGCCTAGCATTAGATAAGTCATATCCTTTATTGCATAAAACAAATGATGATAAAAAGAAAAAATGACTCACTAAGGGTTAGGAAATGCTTGATGGGTATGACTATCACTGCCTCACTGCATAGAGGGATATGTACAAGTGCTTTTAAGGCAGATACGTACAAGTATTCTGAGGCACACATGTTGAAACAAACTACTTGCATTATATAACATCAGATTAAATCATACTGTTCTTACAACATATATGAACATACATCTACTTAAGCATCAAATAAAGGAAGAGACAGAGATTATGGTATAACAATATTATAAATATCTGACACCTAAGGCTACAAGCATGTCCCCTGTTACCAGGCACATTATGTTTTAATCTTAGAAAAGGCAGCAACTTGTTTTCTAAGTGTCTGATGGGAATAGTAAAGTTCTTGTATCTAAGGATTGATTATGATAATGAAAAATTAAGGCTTTAGCCTGATGTCAACCAAAACATGATATTTTTATTTTTGTTGCATTTTCACTTAAAAAAAAAACTAAAAATAGTGTAGGCACTAGGAGCACTTAAAGGGTAGCTTGTAAAGTCTCATGTATAACAAAGGACAGGTTTTTATGCAACTTTAGTGCAAAGACATCCAATAACTTAAGCAACTATTGAGGTAAATTAAAATCAAAGCCAGCTTACCAGATACACTAGAGGTGCAATTTACACATAAATGATGAGATCTTCGAGAAAAACAAATTCCTTGATGTTTTTCAAAGACATTGTCAAAATTAACAAATAACTACAAGTTCCAATCATGTTCAACATTTCTCAGCAAAAAAAAAAAAAAAAGGACCTACCTGTACAAAACTTCATAATCACACAGCGGAAGCTATGGAAATAAAATTTCAGTAATAATGGAGAAATAAAATGGTCTTCCTGCCCAAAAGATGGGACACAAAAATAAAAGCTAAAATTCAGTGCTCACCATGCAAAAAATCAATATCTTAATGCAAAAAAACAAAAAAAGAGAAGAGAAAAGAAATGCCCGCTTATTTTGGCATACAAAAAGGACTACTCAATTCAGACAAGCCATAAGCACAATGTCAAATGGCCGAAACAGTCATTCTTCACAATGTGGTAAAATTCTTAAAGGTTCTTCCTTGAGAAGTAATATACAAATGTACTATTACAATACATACAAGAAGTCAAGGTGGCAAGTATTTATAATTTTGTATCTATATCATAACATAATACAGTAACTTAAAAAGGGCAGAAAACAGGCACAAAATTATCAAGCTTACATTGACTGAGGCATCTGAACTTGGAAACGACAAGTCGCTGATAAAAACTAGAGCTTACCAGAGACCAGAATCCTGTCACCAACTAAGATTTTCTCCTTGTATGGTTTGCTGGGCCAGGCAACCCTCCAAACAAATCCAGCAGAAGGTTCTCCAAATCCTCTGGGGTGTACTTTATGTACTTTGCTGCATTCCGCCCACCCTCCAGTAGGCCACCGTACCTTCCCAAAAATGAGCGGTATGCAGGGATGACCTTCTCTGATATAGATATTCTAAGTTCTTCTCTGAGCTGGGCATCTGGAACCTTCCAAGCTGTTTGGACCCTATATATTTCTTCAAACGCCAAGTTAAAACTCTTGAACCTTTCCTTGAGAGCCATCTTGGAAACACTATTAGAGCTCCCACTCCCACTTCCAAATCCATCATCCTTTAGATAAGACAACACTTTGGTCCAGGAAGTTCTAAGGTAGCTAGTGTCATACTGCCGGATTTGGCCACGACGTTTACGTATCCAGTGGTCTCCTAAAAGCCTCCTAAGCTCAGAATCCTTCACTTTCTGAACTATATAAAGGATATTGTTCATCAAAAATATGTACTGCATGGCACCATCTTCATAAAGTTTAGATTTTTCTTCAAGATTAGACTCCAAATAGCTGATCAACAGTAGCAAATGCCGGCCCAATGGAGTCATACTCCCCAAAGACATGCTATCATCACTCCCACCCCCTTCAGAATGATCCTGATCAGCACCATCATCCAGAAGCAAATCCAGTGTGTCGCTATAAACAACCAGTAGTCTCACATAATTCATCACATAGCGTGTCAAGGGATGTAAATCACCTGCCTGCATTGGCTTTCGAGATGCCTCCCGCTTAACTGCGTTCTCGAACTCCAAAAGAGTGCCCCTTGCAGCATCTCCCAACCTCCTCAGAATCCCCTCGGCCTCACCGCATATGAGCTCCCTCGAGTCTGCCAAGAACAACGCCTGAAGGTCTGGCATCACATCAGCAAGAGCTTCATACATGTCCAGTATCCGAAAAAGCTTCTCCGAAGTCCGCTGACAGATAGCGATGGCATCTCCAAAGTTGAGCAGCTGCATGACGCAAGCCTTGGCAGTCTCCATGAAGCATTCCTCCCTTAGCTCTTCACAGGAAGCAAATATCTGATCGGAGAGCCGCCTTTCCTCCAGGAGAAGAACCCTGACAACAATCTTAACAGCCTTAATCCACTTCTTCATCTTGTCATCGAGCATCTTCCACTCAAGCCTCTGCACCTCCTCGATACTCATCCGGTCAACGCCGAGAATGGAAAGACACTCATCGAGAATGTCACGCCGGACTGTGCAGTAGACCTGGTGGAGCTCCCTCCCATACTCAGCAAATATCATGCGGTCGGCGATCTCTCTCAGACTGGAAATGGCTTCCGGGCGGATCAGATCGACGCTCCGATCGTCCAAGAGGCTACTCCCAGCCCTCTCCTCAGGACTGCCTTCCTGCTGCTGTGGCTGTTCCTCCTCGACAGAGCTCTCCAAGTCCTCGATGTTCTCGCCGCTGTCGGAGGCGAAGGAAAGGGACAGGCGGCGGATGGAACCGTGGAGGCCATCAGCGTTGAGAGGCACGGCGTTCTGAATCATGAGGTAGCGGAACTCCTCCTCGAGGCGGGTCATGGCGATCTGGAGCGCGCTCTCGGCGCGACAGAGGAGGTCGCCGCCGGGGCCGGAGGAGGGTGAGGCCTGGGGGTCGGCGACAAGGAAGATGACCTCGTCGACGGCGGCGAGAAACTCGGCAATCTCCTCAGGGGACGCCTCCCAGAGGAGGGACTCACACGAGGAAGAGTCCCAGCGGAGGAGGAGCCTCTCGGCGGCGTCAAGGCGGGCCTCCACCTCGGATGAATCGCCGGAGCGGTGGGAGTCGCCGGGGGCGGGAGGAAAGAGGTCGTCGTTCATGACGGAGAGGCGGTTGTCGAATCCGGAGAGGATGCGGATCATGTCCTCGGCAGCGTTCTTGGAGGTAGCGAGGCTCTTGACGATGTGCTGCGCCGCCGCGATCACCTTCTCCTGACCGTCCACCCTCGCCGCCGCCGCCATCGGAGAAGCTCTCGCCCTTCCTCCTCCTGGCGCAAGGGCTTTGCAGTGTTCCACGACCAGATCGAAGAAGAGAACAGGTAGGAGAAGAGATTAGGATTTCGATAATCGAGATTTCTAGGATTAGGGTTAGGGTTTGGGAAGAGGGGAGCAGGGTCGCGGATTCCACCGTCGAAAGGGTGCGGTGCGTTCTTTGGGGCCGCCCCGAACGCTCCTTCGTGACGCCAAATAGCGTCTCAATCTATTGTTAATTAAAATAATCACTCTTTTTTTTTTCTCTCTCTTTTTACTGAGTCGTTAAAGATATTTTTATCCATATATTAGTGGTTAGATCGCGAGAGAGAGAGAGAGAGAGAGAGAGAGAGAGAGAACGCGGTTGGGGATTCAAAAATTCATAGTTCGGTAATATGTGAAAGATTCGGTAAAAGTTCGGAAAGAACTTGAATGCTAAAATGAGGAAATTAGAATTAAATATAAAACAAAACTAAAAAAGTATTTATTTTTATCACATAAAATAGTTACGGTTGGATGTTTGTAGACTATTGGCAAAATTAAAAAGATGAAGCATCATAAATCTTTCTCTAATTTTTTAGTATGTCTGAATTAATCTTGAATAGTTTGTAATAAATTTTAAGATTCTTAAATAATTCAATAATAATTGAATAGCATTTTATTACTGGTGTCTTGTGGAGATTAGGAGGCTTGGCCAACAACTTGTTAGGCTGACCAATTTTAGTTCAAGCCATAGGTTTGAACCGAGCTAATTCAGATTGAATTTGAGCTTAAAAATTGGGCCTATACTAAGCTCAGATTGTCGCTTGAGCTGGTCCAAATGTAGTTCGAAAAAAGTTTGAAGCATTGATCATATGGAAACTAACTTACTGTTTTGTGTGGCTAAGTCAAAAAAATAAAATAAAATAAAATAAAACAAAATAGAATTAGAGCCATGCAAGGTTGCCTCCAATTTTAGTTAGATTCCTTATCAATTATAGATCTATATATTTCTAATATGTGTATATTTGTCATGTTTTGTAACAATATTAAGCCCCCATCTAGTCAGGTATTTTTACTTTTATTTTTTATTTTTATTTATTAAAAATTTTTATTTTTTATTTTTTAGAAAATATGTTTGATAAGTAAAAACAAAATTTACAACCATTATCAAAGGAATAGAATTATAAAAACTTTAAAGCCATTGAGAATAAGGATCTTATTCCATGGAGTGTTACAAGATTTTTAGAGTTGATGTGAGAGTTCATACTAACGAGTATTTGTATTAAAGAGATCTTAGGTATTTATAGCCAAATTTATTACGTATTTATACATAATTAAGGAGCCAAATTTATTGACTTGGCTAACTTTTTGCGGTATAATATTATAAATAGTATTGGAGTGGATGAAACGCATAACCCATATAGATTAAAGAATATCGTAAATAAGCTTTATGCATTTATAATTGGATTTAAGTATGGATTTAGATAGAAATCCTTAACTTAGCAAGAACGTCAGAACTTGAATAGAAAGTATGTGAGAACTAATGCTAGTGAGTATTTAATTCCATATTTACTATATATTAGATGGATTTTAAGTACTTACATAGGATCAAAGAGTTTAAATAATAACTTTTTAGCGGGTACTAATGTTAAAATTGAATGATGGATATATTCACTTCAAAAAAGAAATTAGGATTGTCGATGCATAGGGTTAGAAGTGGGCTAAATTAAATTGGGCTACACCTTAACCTAAGCTCAACCTAAAAATATATATATATATATATAATCAGGCCTAAGCCCAGGCTTAGGATCAGCCCAAAACTAAATTAAGTCAACTCACAACAATTCATTTGGATCAAAAATTAGGATAATAAAATAACTTTTAGTTTTTCACTACGTAAAAATAAGTAATATTTAAAATAATTATATTTAATAATTCTAAACAATTTGCTATGATATGAAGAATTATATTCCCATAATTAATAGAAAATCTGATATAAAATTTAGAAGGCTCAGCAAGGGATTGGATTTGGGCTAGATTCAAGCCTGACTAAGAATCAATGCTTTGGACCAGATTTGAAGCAGACAGAGCAATGATCCGAGCTCAATCTAATTTTATTATTATTATTATTGCTTTAATTTTAAATTTAGACCCAACCTGAATCAGATCTGGCAGAGTTCATGGCCCAATCCGAAGTTGGGTTGGGTCAGTGGGCTATGGAGGCCAGCCTTATGGGTGTGAACGTGAGGCGTGCCCATCAATCGCACCAACCACTAGAATTCTTTTCTTTTCTACCACAAGCTTCCATTTTTTTTTTTGTTATCTTTCTTCTCGTTAGCCCACGCTTTGATCAATCCTTTGGGTTGGTGACCATTAACCAAACCAATCGATGATCATTAGCAACTCACCCAGCGGCTTCCACATGTTGGTTGGGCACAGAGTCCTCATCTAAATTCTTTAACAACGTTTTACTCAAAGAAAAATCCTTAACAACTATATATATATATTGGCTACTATTTTGAAGGTTTTAGCACGTGTACTGCGCATCACATTTAATGTTATCAAGATAAACAAATGGAAGGAAAGCCATAATTAAAGCAATCTCTGTCCACCAAGGCATCACTGCTTTAGATTCTATGGAAACCTCGGTTTGTCCATTGGTTGTACCATCCAATAATGACCCTGAAGAAGAAATTAAATCGATGATAATTAATTAATTCAGCAGCTAGGTTGTGATATCATTATATAATGTGTCATTAGAAGTACCACAAATTGAGGAGAGAAATATTGAATAGAGTCCAAGCTTTTGTTCAAGTATATACTATTCCTAGCACATGCTTTCTTGACCTTTAGGGATTATTAACAAATGCACATAAAATTTAGTGGGAAAATTATAGTGAGGGGCCAGAATGTTGGTTAAGTCAAGCCTTAACAAAGTCATTCAGATTATTCTAATCTTACAAACTATGCATGTTGTGAGTTCTCCATTAAGGGTTGTTGTATGGTAACATGGCTTGAGAGATGAGGCATGTGAACAGAATGTTTGGGGTTGTTGACAAAGAAACAAAGTAAAATGATGCATTATTTTGTTCATCCAGCCATGATCAGCCTTGGCTTAAGAGAAAATGGGTGATCATGATTTCACAAGGCTTAGCCATGAGCAGAACCACTGACTAAAGCTAATTGGCTTAGGACAAGGACATTGGTCAAGTAGATGGCTTGTGTCAAGAAATTAAGCATGTTGAAATTGTGGACTTGGGATTGAAATGGTTTGTTTGATGAAAACTCAGCTTTTGATGAATATATGCCAGGAGATAAAAAGTTCCATCCAAGTTTCAACGGATATCTTTTGGAATTTTCAGCAGATAAAAAGGCCAATTACTATCTGAGGTGTTCTATATTTTGTAGGCAGAACAGACCAGAGGGATCACCATTTCTCAGGATATTTGAGATGAATCTGACTTATGGCTTGGTTAAACAATTAGAGTAGTTATGGGAAGCATGCTCATAAGATCTTGAATTCTAGAAATGGTCTGCAATTATGTGTTAAAAATAAGAAATGTCTAATTAACTACCTCAAAAGCTCTTTTTTAGTTCATCCTTTTGGGCCTTTTCATGCATGTAAGCCTAGACTTGAAGCAATTTTCAGATGAAAAAGCTTTTGTTTCCAAGAACTATAGCATACTTATATAATGTAACGCCCTAAGCCCATCTGTTCCAGTTAACTCATTAGCGGACCGAAACAACATGATCAAAAATATTCGAGTAAAAGTTAATGGGTAGCAAGTAAACTTGAGTTATAAGCACATAACAAAAACTTTTGCAGACTCAAGTCGACTTTGATACCATTTGTAATGCTCCAAGCTTATTTGCTGGTCCAATTAATTCCATTAATGGATTGAAACCATGCGGCCCAAAAACTCAAATGAAAGTTAATGGGTAGTAAGTGGACTTGAGTTATAAGCAGATAACACTTTCTTTTCTATTTGCAACTAAATTTAGGATATCAGATATAACCTCACCTCCACTTTGGTATGATTAAACTAAACTTCAAGAAAACAGTAATTTCGGAATGGTATAGCTTTTATTTTAGAATTAACATCCCCTGGTAACATTCTTTTTTTAAAGGAAAAAAAAAGAAAAAATGCTAAAAGAGAAAGGAAAAACACACTACTATGATGCCCAATTCAATGGAATATGAACCAGTTCTCATCTAAATCTGACTTTTTGTTCATGCCTTGATGCTTTCTCTTATCTTTTAACATCAGCAACAACAGTAGCAACTGATAATAATAATTGAAATACACACACTCACACCATGCATGCATGCATGTATGCCATGAAACTGACAAGAATATTTTAGGATTTGATTTCATCTTATTAGCACCATCAAAACCTTCCAAATGTCCCCTATTTTTATTTGTTCTATTGCTAAATTGTGGCAGGTATCGCTAGCTATTATAATCAAAATAATATTTCAAAAGACTTTATATAAAATACCAATATATATATATATATATATATATATATATATATATATATATATATATATATATATATATATATATATATATGAGTTGACATTTGTCACTATGATATTTCTGTCTAGCAATCAAAGGTTTGGGATTTAAATATTGGGTTTGACTTAGTGAGAGCAAAGTCAAGATTTAGAATTAATCTGAACACAAACTATGATTTACTATTTTCATATTTATGGGACAAGTCAAGCTCAAGCTAAAGTGAAATATGGACTTTCCTGACCTACTTACATAATAGCAACATGCTATTTTTATCCTTTCCTCCATTGCAAAGGATCTAAATCCAAAAATACAATGAATAAACGGCTTGAAATTTAAGCATCACAATGAAGAATATAATTATAAATGAAATTGCTTGTTTAAATTATGTCACCATATATGTATATATAGTTTAAGAATTAGACTCAATGATGATTTGAATGAAAAAGAAAAAGAAAACCAAAATAGGTAAGACTTCTGGCCAAATATCAAAATGAGGGCATAATCACATCTAGATTTAATTATATCAATACGAGAGAGTTAACCAACTTTATTAGATGATTAATGATGCATTGCTTGGTCACATTATTGAGGGTGACCAAATTCAATGTGAATCATTTTGGTCACTGTAGACAGGCTGAAAGCAAGACCAGCTACAAGTTAAACTACATGTCAAACTTTTAAACATTGTTGCGATGAGAATCACAAAAAAAAAATTAAGAAAAAAATCAATAGTGTCAGTCCCAAAATCCGGTGCTGACTAATTTCTAAACTCTTCAATCCAAATCATTGCAGGGTGATCTTCTAAAAGATTTTATGGGAGCAAAATTGTTCGAGCTAAAGGAACCACACGTTAAACGTGCGCTCTAGAACTGGTCACCACTCTTGTGATGAGGCGGGCAACACGTGCACCACACTTTAATGATGCTGATAAGGTCGTTAATTTTGACTCAAATTGGGTGAACGGGCCCAAGTGCATGTGGCGTTTAACATTGACTGCATGAAGAGAACCAAGTATACTCTCCAGGGTCAATCGGTTGTTACACAAGAACAATCATGCTTTGTACCTTGGTAAATAGAAGTAAAAATTTATTAAATTTAAGCATGGCAAAATTGAACACAACATGTCAAACACAATTCAAACCAGACATGAAATAAGTAGATTTAAATTGATCTTAAATGGATTCATATTGTAAATGTATCAACAACATGAAATAATTACGTCGAATCATGGTTGATTCATCAATCCTAAAATGATTAGAAAATGATTCGTTTAGGATCATTTAGTTAATGATATATTAATTAAATTATGTTAAGCGGATCAAATTGTGTTAAGCAAATCGGATGTACTCGTGTTGAGTGGCTCGTATCGTATCGATCCAATACTATTTGTTTGTTAAACGGATTATATCTGTTGTGTTATGCGTATAATAATTGCATCAGTTTGTGTTTAAATTTTTTATATGATTAACTAATTGTATCGTGTTCGTATCGATTTATGTATTATTATATTTTATTTTTGGTAGGAAATGAACATGATACAAAAATATGGATTGTATTTAAGTCCTTGATCTATGAGCGGTTGTTTGGTAAGCTTGGATTTAGTTTTTTTATTCATTTTGAGAGAGAGAAAGGCCCTGCCCACCCAGAATGCCATTTGAAGTTTACATATGGAAGCCAGAGGATGAAGGACAGGGAATTGTCAATGTTGTTACTTGTATATTTAAAACTACAATTTTTAATGTGTTCTAACATGTTCTCCCATTATAGATTATTGGATCAAACTCATTGGCAAGTTTCAAACAAAGCAGCATCAAGAGATCTAAAATAGAAGGTTGAAAGTTCCAGCAGAGCTTGTTAATGGCAGAGGAGATCAAAAAATATTAAATATATTATATTAAATTGATACATCAGTTATTACAAATAAACATGACTTACTTAACAATTCACTTAATACTAATTTATTATTTTATTTTTTTAATATAAAATATATATTTTTTAATATAATACTTAATCGCATAAAAAATTCACTATAACACTAAAACATTCAGACTAAACAATTTAAGTTCTATTATTTATAAAAAATTCAGTTATATAAATAAATAAAAATATAATTAATTTTAAATTAATTAAATCATAACTATATTATATTTGAGGCAATGGATTAATATTTGAGACAATACTATTATTTCGCATCATAATTATGTTAATATAATTATGACACTTATCCGAGACATCCACTGAAACCAAGTTATGCATGCAACTTAATTCACTAGATTGGCTACTTCCAATATTTTTGAGCGCATCTAGTGACAGCTTTTCAGCACTAAGAGGATCATCCCTTTTGCTCTAAATTGCCCCATGCTTGCCATCATCATGCCCACCTTAGTCCATCTTTTGGATTGATGCTAATGTCCCCCTCCTAAAGTTTGTTCACTCAATGCCAATGTGGCATGAGAAAATTTTCTACCTACCTACCAGCTTACAAAGCCAAATGTCGCACCACCACCTTCTTGACATCATCTATTCAAAAATTTCTTACTGACTTTTGATAAACCCTTTTGTTTATCCAAACCAGTGCAGAACGGCACTACATGTCCCTAAAAATGGGACACATCAACCCTGAACTCATCTATAAAAAGTATGAGCCCAGTTCATTGCCTTCCTTCTAGCATCCTTTGAAAATATGACAAATGGTTAGGAGTCAGTCCATGGATATAACTAGGAATTGCTTTCAGTCGATGCAGTGGACTTCTAGATTGCTGATAAAACGTGGCATAAAAATTTTTCAGTCCTTTTGTAATGTCTCAAGTTCATCTATTGGACTAATTAACTTATTAGTGGATCGAAATCAAGTAACTTAAAGAGTCAAGTAAAAATTAATTAACAGTAAATGAATTTAAACTATAAGTCTTTAAATCTTTTCTTTCTCATGGGATTATTTTTGAAATATTATAATCTTTTTTCTTATAATGCGATGATCTCATCACATCCCATAAGCTAACTATAATTTATCTCAAGTCGGAGGATCATTGGTGGTGCAAGAGCGGCTTAATGCCTAATTCTATCTGTCGGATCGAAACTCTATTACCTCCATTAATTTGTTAACGGATTGAAATTATATGATTTAAAAATTTAAGTAAAAATTAATTGATATTAGATGAATTTAGATTATAAATTTTTTTTATTTTTTTATTTAATATAAAATTATTTTTGAGGTATTAGGCGCAAATGGAGGGTGTGCACGTATGCGAAGGTTCGTTGTCTGCCATTGTTTTGGAGTTCCGGGAGCATTAGTGATTGGGTTCTCATTCATTCACTTGTGGGTACCATCCGCTGGTGCACGCGCGTTAAATGAAGAAGACATCAACTTCGATATTTAGATCATGCGGTCATAAATAAATGTATGGGTACGGTATTCATAATTTTTCTTAAGATTTCAGCTTTAATTTCTTGGATTCTTTGAAATAGAAGCCTCAATCGCCGAGTTAGATTCAACTTGACTGGGATTGATGCAGGATAAAATACAAATTGGCATGATATGAGCTGACAAAATGATATGATGATGATGATGATGGATAGTTATATGGTGATACATGATGGTCGGGTAGATAACAACATTAGAAGCAGTTGTCATCAATCATATCATTCAATTTGAGGTTTTAACTCATCCGATCATTCATCATTGAATAAATCAATGCAACAAAAAGTTATTTAAATACTTATATAAGTAATCCTATATTCTTAAAAATTTTACACGCTTTCTCTTTTGTTTAGTTTAGTTTGAGCATCAAAAGATCAAAAAAAAATTTCTAAAACCTCTTCCACTCTTTTTTCACCATATGAGCTAACCATCCTTCTTATTAATTAGCGGTGAGGTGCAATGAATATAATTATAAATGTGAATATTAATTGAATGCTAAATATTGTATCTATTTTTGTTTCAAGCATATATATTTGTTTTAAGCATTTAGGTGTGAATCAAATATTGATAAATACAAAAGATCAATGCAAATGCAACTAGGATGATAAAATTTTATGAATAATAAAATTATCTCATTTTATATTATATAAGAGCTTTAATATTTTTTATTATTTTATAAACAAAGATTATACAAAAAGCTAAACAGGTATAATTACATCCGGTTAGTCATCTAATTTTTGCGGTTGATCCTCATAATTCTACCACGATACATGTACTAAATTAGGGGCAAGTCAATATGCTAGCATTATAAGGACTAGAGGTATTTTTATTAGATAACAAAAGGAAAAGAAGAAAATGATCCATTCTTATAAAAAGAAAAGGAAAATGAATATTTAGTTTCATAATGTAAAACTAATTAAATTTTCTAAATTATTATTTTTCTTGATTTTTATTTTCTTTCTTTAGCATGTCCTTATAGCTATGTTAATATAGCAAGTCTTGAAATTTATAAATTTATGAAAAATTGGCTTTAGACCCTTAGGGAGGTGATCGGCTAGATGCCCTACAAGAGTATTAGACAAATTAGGTTTATAAGAAACCTGAAAGATCTTAGAAAATTATTTACTCTTAAACATAAGCTGCATGATTTATTTTCGTTACTTGATTAAGAGCACGGATGAGTATTTTTATTTCTATGAAAAAAAATAAAAGAAAAACGTATCCAAGTGGCAACAATAGATTTTTTTTTTTTTAAATTCCAAAATTCCAAATTACAAAAACATATCAAGTGGCAAAACTGTGGTTGCTTGGTAATTCTTGGAACTCTTGAATCAGCCAAGCATTTAAACTCTTGAATATGGTTGACTTTGCTACATAAACAATGGCTGCTGTCGCTTGGACAGCAATGCAAACTGGTAGGACTGCTGATTACCAGACTAAGATCGACTTGTATTTAATTCCTAATTACAAGAATTCGAAAGCTTTGTTATTGTGCTATGAATAATGACTTACGGCACAGTTAACATAAGGTCAACGATTCTCACAGTAGGTACAGGCGCATAGCCAATCAAGTCCATGCGTTTCTTCATTATATATTTAGAAAAGAAGCAAGTACTCCTTCCCATCCCATACCAACATGCTTGATCCACTTGGGATCATTGCAGGTTTTCCTTCCAATCCAATGCTAATTTCAAAGGACAATGCAGAGATTAAGAGTTTTCTAGATTAGAATTATGGTTCCAAAATGTAGGCCTCTTGGAGAATCGCCTTATTGGGAGGAGTGGATTCTTTCTGGTACAAAACTTGCGCGGCAGAATATCATGCTTATTTGGATGGCTGTCATATTTTTCATCTTTCATGTAGATGGCTAAACCTCATCTACAGTTCATGCATGTGAAGTACATAATAAATCTTTTTCTATTTCTCAAGTTTATCATAGCTATCAATGCTTGCTTGAAATAGATGATCATCCAAACACATACAGTACTCTGTAATATAAAGCTTGTATTACAAAGAATCTGCACCTCCGTTTAAAATCATATCCCTATTTAAACCCAAGATAACTGCCATATACAAAAAGCTATCTCCTCAATTTAGCTTATCTATCATTGCCCGTCAACCCAAGCTTATTCCGTCTAAATTAGGTGTAGCTTGTTTCTAAAATGACTAGATATAGAGTTACACCAGGTATAATTCCTTTATTTATTAGGAGAAATAACTACTACTACCCTCAGGCATTTCTTTTACTTGGACATATTTTACTACAATAAACTCCAAAAAATATTGATAAAAAAATATTATAAATAAGGTATAGTATTATTTTTAATGATAGAAAATAAAATAAAAAAGTAATTCATTACCTACTAAAGTAAATTATATTATTATTATTATTTTATAAATGGCCCTTTTTATCATATATAAATATTAATTGATAATTAATAATATAATATAATATAGTATACTAAATTTTGATTATAATAAATAATCATGGAACAACTCATCACTTTACCAAACTATCTACACATTCGTCTATACTATTAATTTGAGCAATAGAAGTTGGAAGTGCAAGCTTTTCTAATTCTCGAAAAAGCCATCTTTATCTCCATGTAACATTCAAACAATACTTTCATTATCGGTCTCCATCCAAATGTTCAAGTAAAACTATTTCAGTAGAGGCAATTTGTGCAAATTGTAAAGGCAACGACACTATCCAGCTAGCTTTTTCTCTGCTCAATGCTATCCAATTTATTAGAAAATCAGTTGCTTGATTTGTTTATCTACAGATATGTAATTACTCCATCTTTTGGATTGAAGATATGATAAACTGAATGTTTCATAAGAGAGGATGTTCACAATCTGATTGACCATTAATTTAAGTCATAACAGTGAAGAAATCATCCTTTTTAATAATTCTACAATTTTGATCCAATTTTATAGCTGCTTTCAATCTGAATCAAGTCCCATTAATTCCATAAAAGAAACAGAAGAAGTTGATAAAAAGTTACGAAAGCAAGGATGTGCTCCTCATAAATACTTAAAATCAGACTAAATATTTATCTAAATTGAATGGCTACGAAAAAGGTTAAAATTGCTAGCTTAAACTGCCACACATTACCGACTTGAAACACCTTAATTATAAAATTGGAAGACTTCTTAAAGAAAACATTCATCTATATGATGCTATTTAATAAATTACATGTATCATTTATTCACTTGGCTATAACCATACAAGTCAAGTGCATGGCTCCATTGGTATCAAAATGGGTCCTAACACGGCGCACAAAAAAAAACAGTACCGGGAGCCAAATTAGCTAGAAAACTATTCCGGCTAATCTCTATCATAGCCTCCTCCGCTCAACTAAAGCAATGGAATCTTACTCCCTCCTCTCCCCCACCACCATTTTTAACCCACCGGCCATGTGGGCTGTCAGCAGCGGCACCAACACCGGCGCCTGCTGCTCCGCAGCAGCCCACCTCAGCTGGAAACGGCGGAGCACCGCCGCCGCGATGTACTTCATCTGAACAAACGCCATCTCCTTCCCCAAACACACCCTCGGCCCGGCCTGGAACACCGCGAACTTGTACGCCGACACCTTCAGCACCTCCCTTCCCTCCGCCGCCATCCACCGCCTCGGCTCGAACTCCATCCAGTCCTTCCCCCACAGTCTCTCCATCCTGCCCATCCCATAGGGGAAGTACGTCACCCGGTCGCCCCTCCTCACCTCCGTCCCGTCGGGAAGCACGTCGTGGCTCGCCGCATGCTTCGAGTCCCACGCCACCGGCGGGTACAGCCTCATGCTCTCACACAAGCAAGCTTCCAAGAACTTCATCTCCTTCAGCTCCTGGTAGTCCAATTGTTGTCCCTTGGTTTGATTCATTACTTCCTTCGCAACCTCCTGCTCGATGTCCGGGTGGCAAGACATGAGCCAGAAGAACCACGTGAGGGCCGCCGAGGTGCTGTCCCTCCCGGCCATTACGAAGCTGATGACCATGTCGCGGATCACCTCGTCACTGTGGCCACCGGAGATTAGCTTCGAGAGGAGGTCGCTGCGCTGCACCCCATGGCCGGCTTCCTCTTTTCTTCGTCGAATCAGCTCCATTATGGACTCATGGATCAGCTTGATGGAAGCTCGCAGCCGTCCCTCGGACCCCACACCGAGCGCGCGCTTGACCTTCCACGCGGCGGAGACGAGTGCGGCGCCCCGGCGAGCGCTTATCCCCGACGCAACCTCGAAGGCGGCCGCGAGGTCCGACGCGGGCAGCGATGGGTCGAGGAAGCCTGGATCGGTACCAAGCGTGACTTTGCATATGGTATCGTATGCGAAGCGGCGGAGCAAGTCCTGCATGTCGACGGTGCGGCGGTCCGCGCACGCCGATGAGAGGATCGGCAGTAGCCGGTCACCGGCCTCGGTCTCGAGAGTCTTGACCACGAACTCGCGGAGGGAATTGGTGGTGAACACGTGGCTCGCGAGCTTGCGCTGGGTGTGCCAGAGCTGGCCGTCGGCGTTGAAGATGCCGCACCCGAGGAGGTCTCCGAGGATGTCAGTGAACGGCTTGCCCTTGGGATAATTAGCGAAGTTGGTCTTGAGCATGTACTCAACGTTGTCGGGGTTTGCGGTCACGACGGTGCGCCGGGCTCCCAGTCGCGCCACCACGATTGTCTGGGTGGGCGATGCGGCGAGGAGCTCGGTGTACCAATCCAAGAGCCGGTGCCGGTTCTCGTAGAAGGGAATCAAGCATCCAATGAATGGGTGCATTTTTGGGCCGTGACAAGTAGAACCACTGGACCATATAAACCTTAAGAGAAAGTGGAGCAAAGTTAGGAGGACGACGAAGAAGCAAAAGAATAATAGTACAAGAGGTGGAGGGGGGGAAAAAGTTAGGATGGACAAGGAAGAGGCCATGGTGATGAAGAAAGGAGGAGGAGGAGGAGGAGGAGGAGGAGGACGAGGAGGGGATGGTTTTAAAGTAAAAATAAGTTTGGGGTTGGGGAGTGAGGGGTTTCAGGTTTTTTAGTTGAGTGGTTTAGGTGGGAGGGGAGGCGAGGGGATATTGTAGTCTATTATAGGGAGGCGTGTGGGGTAATAATTGAGCACATGGCTTCACAGGAGTCAAGCATGGGTTGGTAACTACTTTAATAAAATGTGAGGAGAAAGTACGAGGTCGTTACTCTGACGCTGTTTTGCCTCTACGACCGTGTTTAAACCCGGACCATTTTACGATCACGCCTTGGAAGAACCTTTTAACCTTTTCTGAGTTACGTGTACACACTGTCACCGCGTAGCTCACGCGGACAGAGGAAAAGTTCAAGAGGTCAGCTGTGAATATTGGGAACGATGAATGAAAAACATGGCGCTTTTGGTTATACACTGTCAGCAAGTTAGGGCCCGGAAGAAGGCACCTCTGTTCTGCAACCTGGCCTGGGCGTTAGGGTTTAAATTCTTTACCTCCTCCATTAAATAGAGGAGTGGGGAGTCCTTTTAACTGGTAAAGTCTCAGTAGTCACGAGATAACTATTTGGCTAAGATTGTAGAATACCGTCTTCTATATTTTAAGCGCATAGGCTAGGAAACTTTGGAGCACAAGATATGGTTGTTTCAGTAATAGGAGTCTTAGAGAAGCTGTCTTGTAGACCCAACTATTATGGATACGAGAATTTTCTCAAAAAAGTGTAGACACAAAAAATAGTGTAATATTTCCATGAATGATGATAAGGAAAAAATATTTTGAAAAATTATAATTCAAGTTCACATGCTGCTAATTAACTTTTTAATGTCACATGAATCTAACGACGAGCTATCCGACTGGCTCACTCAAATTTATATACTATCAATTAATTAACCTGCTACCCTGTTACAAAATTATAAAGACACTATACTATACTGCATGCTTCTAAAACAATTGGAACAAGATGTACTGTTCAGTGGACCGGTGTGGGATCTTCCATAGAGAAATAATGGTGCAGAAGAAAAAGGCACTACATGTGAGAACATAAGACGTGTTTTGAGGAATCATTGGCAGCATAATTGAGAGCCTACAGTGAAAAAAAAAGTCCCTTTCCCCTCTCATCTCTCAAGATTCTTTGAGAAGCTGATAGCCATCATTCCTTTTGTGGAAAATATCCCTTCAGACGGGTTTAGAAGGAGCCTTAAGATGGTCACGATGAAGCTTGTTTACTTTTTTTTTTAAAAAAAAAGAAAAAACTAGAATAAGAGGAAGTTTGGTCAAGGTAAAGAGAAGATTGAACCTACGTTATTGTTATCCAATATCCAGAAACTTTACCTACTTAAAACCAGTGGCAGCTAAGACTTTGCCATGATGTTTTAGTTTCTTCCATCCTTCAATTACACGGCGATGATGCGCACATATATGTGCCTGTAACACATCAAACAAAGACTACTTTAACTCCTATGAAGACCCACATAAAATGTTCCATTGGCATACACTGATTGTTCCTTCAATATTTTCTCAAGGCTGCCTAGGCACGGAAGGACATTGGATAGGATAAGGACTGGGCCATTTGTCTGATTCCGGCTCCAGCCGTTGTGGTCGCTATTTGGAGAATCGAAAGGCCAATATAGAGCACCGTCCAAAAGATCACTGTTCAAACCTGGCATATGCGTGGCAACACCACATGTGCTGCTGAGGATTCACTCCTAGTGCATCAAATTATCCTCTCTTTCTTTCCCCTTCCTCTCTTTTCCTTAAAACGTTAATGAATGTGATGTAGACTAGTAGATGGCAGCTAATCTCTAGTTGTGAGGTACTAAGCAACAAGCTACTTTAATGTCCACGCTTCATTTCGTGGTTTGAAAAGGGAAGGATTTGAAGTCCACAAAGCTACATGCTGCTTTTATCTGCAAACTTACTTTGGTTTGAAATGGAAAGGGAACGGGAAGATGGATTGTTGCGTTCAGAATGGTAAGATATTTGACATGTCATGACATTGAAGTCTGAAGGGTTAAAAGATGTAAGTTATCTCATCTGAAATCCCCAGATTCTTGAAAAATATGGGAAAAAAAGAAAAAGGGGCAGCACCAAGGGCTGCTCTCATGAACAAGCTTTTGAAATTTCAGCATCAAAGGTGAAGTTGGAATTGAAATGTGGGATTCTCTATTGCTTTCTTCAGTGATTGATGCAGATGTGTCTGATGTAGAGAGTGAGAAGATGGATAGGAAGGTTGAAACAACTTTCATGCTCTAAAAAGGGTGGAGGTTTGTAATTGGCAATGTAGAGCAGTAAATAATGCATTCAAATGAGTGTGGGCTTTGAAGTGTGAGACAAATTAAAGAAGAATTTGACATGTTAGAGGTGAGGTGGTAAAGTGGGATTCCATCTGTACTACATTAGTTCAGCTTCTAATACATCAGGACTACAAGGACGGAAACTGCTTATTTTAATTACAGCTAGAGTACAGGAACGTACAGTGCACATGTGGCCACACGAAGGGAAGAAAGAACACCTCTTGAGAGAGGTTGAATGGATAAGATATCTCAAGATTGTTTGTCATGTGATATGTTTGGAATTGGCAATGTAGAGCAGTCAATAATGCTTTCAAAGGAGGTAGGTTTTTGAAGAACGAGACAATTTAAAGAAGAATTTGACATGCTGCAGCTGAGGTAGTAAAATTAGCTTCCATCTATACTTCATTAGTTCTGCTCCTAATGAATGTTAGGAGTACATCTACGTATAATGCACGTGACCATGCAAAGTGAAGAAAGTAAACCTATCAAAAGAGTTAGTGGTGGATAAAATCTCCAGAGATTGCATGTCATGTGAAGTGATGTCGAGGGAAGAGATTAGCACAAATTGACAATGAAGAGTAATAAGGGATTAAAAACATCTGGGGCCGGTGCACATTTAGCCACACAGGAGGAAAATGTAGACACATGATGGGAGAAGTCTTGAGGAAATGGATGGAACTACTTGAGTGCAATATGTTAAGAGAGAAGAGAGGTGGAGAAGGAATAGGGGTGAGGCTGGATGAAACTTGAAAGTTGTAGATTAGAAACAGATCATCATTATAGAAAATTCTTTATCATATATGGCAGCAGATTACAGTAGAATAAATTTCTCAACAAAGTTTATCTAAGAAAAAGCTAATGATAGTTTAATAAGTAAGATCAATAAATCCAAAAACTCGGACTCATGCTTTCTGAATGTTGCATGGATAAAGATAAGGATGGCTACATATTAACGATCCTATCAAAACCCTTATGATTGAACCCCAAAAGGATACAGGCATTTATAACAAATAATATATTTTTCACATGGAAAAAAAAAAAGAAAAGAAATGCCAAACAAATTTCATTCAGTAGTTAAACCCATCTAATTT
Organism: Metroxylon sagu; assembly: GCA_017589505.3. Classification (NCBI taxonomy): domain Eukaryota; kingdom Viridiplantae; phylum Streptophyta; class Magnoliopsida; order Arecales; family Arecaceae; genus Metroxylon; species Metroxylon sagu. The sequence continues at coordinate 810,885 of JACVBY030000644.1, forward strand.
TGCTACTCAATTCTAGCACCTTAATCAAATCTAAGCCCTTGACCTTTTGCAAGAATCCCTAACCAAAATCTGGTAGTCATATAGAAAGCCTCCCAAGAACTAAATTGCAGTAATCCCTCCATATCAGGAAGAACTCCGAATAAACTCATAATATATTTTTAAAGCAGGCATAAGGCTTGAAGTAGGGTCTTGTGCCTGCCAAAGAGCATTAGGGAAGGAGGCATAACCAACAAATAGTTATGTTGGTCATACTTGCTTATGACAAGCAACAACTATTCCAAGGGAGAGCTATCATAAGCTATTCTTTGGCATAAACACACTTGACTTTTCTTACTTTTTTTTTATAGAAAAAAGAAGTTACTATCCAGTATTTATTCCAAAAGGTGGAGACACATAAAATTTGCCATAATACATGGCATAACTATTCTCCTAGGCATACCTTTCACTATTTTTCTTCTTTTTATTCCCAAAACTAATGCAACCTAAGAAAATATAAAGATATACTAATTTTTAAGCCAAAACTTTAACTCTCATTCCATGCTTTTACATATTGTTATGGTGGCCCAAACAACCTATCACTTGCATTCTCCATGATTTCATAGGTCTAATATCAACGTGCAAGCCATTACAGGGAAGACTTATGGGTGAAACCCCAGCAAATAAAGTAAATGCAGATATAATGGTCCCATTTTCATGCTTGGCTATATCTTATAGAGAAATTGTTGCAGTTCTTTTTTGGTAATAATTTTTATAATACATCAAAATAACATGTACATAAATTTTGGAATTAAGAAGCTATATATATATATATATACATACATAGATGCATACATATACGAACGTGTATGTATGTGCATGCGTGTGTGTGTGTCTATATATGTACGTACGTACGTATGTATATGTATGTTTGTTTGTTTGCATGCATATGTATGTATATGTATGAGTATGTATGCATGGATGTGTGTGTGTGGTTGCTCTTGTTTCTTGCCCTATATCAATGAAAAAAATCTGTTTGTACTGGCCTTATTGATGATTTGCTGGTTTTCAAGCATGAACTCAATTTCGCATGGCCCTTCATTCTTCATGACCATTATTAAGTCAACAGTTATGTGCACCGCCATTTATTAGCATATCAAAGATTATTGAATGGCAACAAAGTTAATTTTTCTTGCCAGGATGAGAGTTTCACGCAACCTACATGGGGCACACCAAAGCATTCTTAAAACTAAAAATCAAAAACCCTTTGAGCATCTTGTCATGGTTACACAACCCTGCATGACAAGAAATTTTCACACTACATATACAATTTTAACATTTCTTTCCCACTAAAACAGAACAAGGCATTGACAGATCACCTTAAATGAATTTTATTTAAGTTGGTTTCCATAACCTATGAAACTGAACTGAACCTTGACAACTTTCTGTTGTCAACAGTTATGCATGTGATTGTTCAGTCATAAAATATCTTGTTGGTAATGTATTATTGCACAGCCACTATTCAACATTCTCATCACAAGGATTGGCAAACTTTGCTCTTGCTTCATTGATCCATCTCCATGAGATAAAGAAATTCAAAATTAAAAAGTGTTATTTATGTTCATTATATCCAATAATCATATTGCTGGAAGCTTATCAACTACAAGATATTGATGCTTGTCCTTCTTGCAGTTTTCTCAAGATCCTCATAAAATAATGACTCATCAAAAATCATGACAACTAGTTCAAGAATCACAAGCATAAATCAACATTCTCCTGTGGCCCAAACCAATACTTTCTCAACTAAAATCCACATATTTTCGTCATCTTTCAGGACTTTGAGATTGTATTAACTTCAACCTTGATCAACAAGCTTTAATCTATTCTGAGGCTTAGCATTAAGGATCAATGGATAACCCCTGAATGCTTAATAAGTTCTATGTTCAACTTTCATCCTGGCATATGCATCTGAGTTGACCACCAAGAACCTTCCCAAGGAAAACTTAGGCAAGAGAGTTGTCTGTCATGAAAACCAAAAAGCTAGTTGACAGAAATGAAACCAACTTTATCAGGGTTTAAGTTCATGAAATCAATAGGAAACCCCTAAACCTCTCTTACACTTGCAAAGAATCAAGATGAAGAAAGGATAAGAAAAGGTTCAATATTGCGAAAACATTCATCACTATTTCAAATATTATAAAATAAAGAACCAAATTGAGACAGTCATCCCAGACTTTGACATTGCCTACTGTCAGTTGCTGCATAACTAAATTAGAGGATAGCCAGGGCCTTCAGTAAATCAGGCAAGAACCCAATGCACTGAAAAACAACAGTTTTATGAATTGTTTTAAGCTACTAATAGACTTCGCATTCAACAAAATGAACATGAATTTCAACTTACCGTTTCTTCATTCACTCTTAAATTGACGATACTTGGTACAGAATTCCTTCAACATCATCTAATTGCATTCTCTTCTATTTTAGCTTTCATTTCTTTTTCTATGAAGCATCATTATCTCAAACTCAATTACCACCAACAGATCTTGCATCGAAAATTTGTAGTTTTTTAAAAACCTTTTTGACCTAACTGAAATCATCAAACATCTCTTCATGTTGCTGTTCACAACTAAAATAAAAATTTGCACTTTGGCGTAAATAGCTTGATCCTCTTCATGATCTGGATAGGCTATTATGTTGAACCTTAATCATAATATCTATCTACCTAAGCCCAAGGCTCTGTCATGGTGATCTTTGATGACACCGCATGAATGTAGAGCAGTCAATACCAAACAGCAGTATCACTGACTTTTTGGACAACAAGCTGCCAATTTCTGTCACAGTAACAAAGAATGAGCATTGTAACCAAGACAAGTATTAGTCATCTTATCAATTATATCTCATGTTTGTGTATTAATTTTATATTCACTAATCAGTACCAAACCTGCAAACAACAGCATACAAAAATTTTGAATCTATGAAGGCAAATATAATATCAAACACTCGTAATTCAGAAATGAAAGAATGGACAGCCAACATTTAGGAAAACCTTGCTCCTATCAAAATTGATAAGTATACAGCCTCTTGTAATGTTACTTGTACCCACACCCTTGTTTCTGTGAAGAATCACTAAATCACAGAACTCCAAAACATAAAGTGAATCCTCCCAACTTGAAATGTTACAAAAAAAAGTTAGGGAAAAATGGGCTAAAAAATTGCTTACCTCAAGTTGTTATCTTTGCACAAGATTAAGTATTCAAGTTGTTATCTTTGCACAAGATTAAGTATTCTTGAACACAAACTGCAAATAAGGTCTTTTTACACCACTTATCATGACCAGTCAGTTGGACTGCCTATTCAGAATGCAGAGCCATAGCATCTAAAAGCAGCATGTCTTACAAATTTTTGCAACCTAGACAAAAAAGAGAAGAAGAGCTTTAAGTACATTTGTTTTGCTGCAGTTTGTAAATCTAGTATCCATAAACTTTAGCTAGATTTTCTCAATACTTGCATTCATGCCTCTAAAATCTAACCTTTAGACTTAGGCCAGTACTGGATAAATTTAAACTTTAACCTTATCAGTCTAGCGTACTGTTTCCTAAGATTAGATTGCACATATAAGTTGTTCTGTTTTGTTCTAATGAAAGTATTGGAAGAGACATGAGATCACTGACCACAATATATGATAAGAAAAAACATTAGGTTCAGTACTAGGGTGTAAAGATGCTACTTACTGTTCCCCGTTGCATAGTAGTAATCACATGATTAGATTGATAAACTCTCAAACTGCCCGTTCCACTTCTCATGAGTACCAATTCATTCAAGGAAACAGAGGGCCTCAGTTCCTGCAGTGAATTCTCAGTCCTGGATGAAAGCAATAAAAATCAGATTAGTTTCTTCAGACAAAGTACAATTTGCATTAAATAATAGAAGGATCACAGGTAAAGCAGCAGAGAAAACTGATAAGGTACATATACTCCAGATCATGTTTACCCGAAGAGTAACTGGTCACATGTTCTCCTTTTAAGTTCTGTAATCTCAATAGCCTGTCTCAGGGCTTCTCTAAGTGGGCCCGTGGATCCAACTTTCACTAGATTCTTCGTGTCAGATCCTGAAAAGGCTGTAAATGCAAAATGTCGCTCTAAATGGACAAAAACAAGATAACAATATACTAACATCATGACATAGGTAAGGAGTTGCATGGTAAAGTGATGATAGATACCTCCAGCTAATTTGCAAGTGGCAACAATACCTTTCTCTGAAAGCTTGAACAGCCCCTCCTCCAAAAGATTACGGACAATCCAAGCTCTGGGTTCTTTAACACCAACAAAACAGTGGACTATAAATGCTAAATAAATAAATAAAACCAATACATCAGAAATAGTATCACATGAGGAAGGAAGAGGTGTATATAATCACTTTGTTAGCCGCCTGTGTGCTGCTTCATCAAGGTCCCAAGGTCTATTGGCAGCACCTATTTTTCTTACAAATAAAATCACTATCTCTAAAATAGCAATTGTATAACTTCTTTTCCCCTTCTGCAGTAGGTTTCAGTTATTGATAAAGAATAAGATAATGAAGTAAAAATAAATTTCATGTAATCAATGCAAAAACAACATTAGAATGATAGGATAAATGTAACGCCCCAAGTCCATCTGCTAGTTCAATTAACTCCGTTATTGGATTGAAACTACATGTCTCAAAAATTCAAGTAGAAGTTAATTGATAGCAGGTAAACTGGAGTTATAAAAGCATAAAGCACTTTCTTTTTCATCCAATGTGAGACCAAATTTGAGGTATCACAATCTTTTTCATTATAATGCGACATCCTCATCGCATGCCACAAGTTAGCTAGAATCTCCCTTCAAACTGAGTCATTGGTGCTGCAAGGGTAGCTCCATGCCTTGACGAAAATCTATCATCGTTCCGTAAGTAGCTCAAAAACTCGAGTAAAAGTTAATTGGTATATGAACTTGAATTATAAGCATATAATACTTTCTTTTTTCTCCAATGTGAAACTAAATTTGGGGTATCATAATAAGTCAGCGACATTTCAATGCACCATATAGCAGCTTTCCAAAACCTTCAAGCCTACATTTTAGCTTATCATAATACCTAAATTTCCTCCACTCGGTCCGATGGGGGGACAAAATTACCTTTCCAACAATGACGAGAACCACCACACCTCATGCCATGGTATCTAAGATTTCCTGATGGATTACTATCACTCATGCCTTCGCAAGCATGCGAGATTTCACATCTGATTCATGTTCATGAGATGATAAATTGTTGTAAATGATTGTGTAGTCAAATTTCAGATCTGCTTTGTGCGAATTTGTACAATTTTGTGATCAGATTTTTTGCTTGTGTACAATGCTCAGAAAGTTCCCTGATCACTATTAATTTGCTTCACCGTTCAAATAAGAAGAGAGAGAGAGAGAGAGAGAGAAAGAGAGAGAGAGAGAGAGCTCTAGGGTTACAAATGAACTCAGCTGATTAACCGACTGCCGACTTGTTCAAGCATTGGCCCTATTCTAAAACTTGGCTTACAGGCGATGCAAGTCCAAGAGCCACCAGTTTGCAAAACCAAGCTAGGTTTCAGCTCAAGAATCAACTCGTTCAAGTGGAAAATCCAATCATCGATTATCGATCAAAATAACATTATAAAAAAAAATGAAAAACTAATTAGAACCACATGCATAAAAAATTCCAAGAATCCATAAACCTTCCTATTATAAAAATAAAGAAATAGATGAGAAGAGAGAGATAGAGAGGAACAAGGATCGCCCCGGACGAGGGCGAGATCGGCGCCGAAGAAGAGGGAGTGGAGCCTCTCGAGGTTCTTCACCGCTTCCTTCCTCCAGTTGCTCGCCATGGCAGCTTCTACTCCTCCTCCTCCGCTTCTTTAGCTCCTTCCCCTCTATTCCGAGTTGGGTCCCGGGTTTCGCCACCACGGGAATAGCGCGGGTTATTCTTGCATTGGCCCGAGTTTCGCCCGTTAATTTGAGATCGGAAGGAAAAACCGAAGAATTGAAAGGTGGGGTGTGGGGAGGGCGGGGGTGGCGGGGCTGTGGCGGGGGCCGCAATTTAAGTGAACCATGGATTATAAAAAATAAAAAAAATAAAAATAAAAAACTATGATGGATTTTAAAGCAAATTTAATTAATTTCTAGTTTCTAAAAAACGTCGAGCATGGATAATCTCATGGTTTTTAAAAAGCGAAAGACGATGGGATGCCAAATTGATCAATCCAAAGACATTTTTTAGAGTTAAAATTTGCACAGGTCAGAGAGAGAGAGACCTACAGACCATGGACATGAAGATTGACAACGGCCTCAAGAAGTCTTATTGGAATTGAAAAGTTGAAAAAAATGTCTCCGCTTCTATATGGTGCATGAAAACCACTCTTTTGGGCTCAAGGCGTGCCTAATAGCGTTGTCAGGGTTTGGATAGAGTAGAATCTAAGAAGACTAGCACCAGGGTTTGGTTAGAGAAGAATCTAAGAAGACTAGCACCCTACGTTGGTTCTTTCAGCACTCACTTTGAAATATCAAACGCATCAACAGTGCTTGGCTTTCATATAATGGCCAAGTCACGTGACATTGACTTACTCTTATATTGATGACTGATTCTTTCCACTTATTAAAATAATTTGAGCTGCTCCCATCAGGCATCTACTATGATTAACAAGTGAGCGAGCCACCGGACAAATGATGAGGAAATCTTTAACAGCCCAACCGACTTTCTAACATGATGTAATTTCTCCCAAACCCAACATATGCATGCATTTACTGTCTTTTTTTTTTTTCTTTTTTTTTTTTTTTCCAAGTTAGGTGATCCGCATGGCTAATTGGTTCAAAACGAGCTGATTAGCTATTTTTTTTCCAAGTTAGGTGATCCGCATGGCTAATTGGTTCAAAACGAGCTGATTTGCTAATCAACCATACAAGCAAAACAACAGATGACACTGTTTGACACTTTCAAGCATGCGGTGCTAATGGCAGCTATATGAATGATTAAGATTACATGGGAGTTCTTGTAGCTAACTGCCACCCTTTTTCTGACTACAGAGATTCTAACAACATTTTAGTGATAGAAAACAAAGGCATGCCTTCTGATGAGTGAACAATAAGGGTCAGAATTTAAGATAAGTGCTGACTCCCAACGCATTGTTTCAGCAAGCAGGCATTAAATGGTGGAGATATTCGTGTTACAAGGTCCTCGTGGAAGAAAAGGTTCGCAGTAAACCCCCAGCTAACTTTTAGGCGATGAAATATGTTAGCCCCAATGATATGCCAATAATAATAAGCTCCACTACAGGTCCGCTCCTGCACTTCTGATATATTCTTGCACCAATGAGTTTCTGACTGATCTCCATGTTCGAGCCGAGAGTTTGTATCTCAACAATGATAAACTATATCTCAGAAGTCATTCAAATAAGACCCTGAAAGCTGCTTTAGAAAACTATCAATTAGTCTGAAGCTGTGTAGCAAAACATGGAGAGCTGAACATCTCAAGCACAATAAAACACGCATAAACATAAATAATAAGATTTCCCAAAAAAAAAACATAAATAATAAGTGGTTTTGCATTAAGTAAGAAATATATTGCATTGAACTAAAATGTGGCATAATTAGAATTTAGGAGGAACCAGTGATAGCAACTTTTGCTCCTCTTTTCTTTGGGAAAAGACAATAATTGCTGCTCTAGCGAAGCAGATCAGTTTTCTAACATCTAGTAGTCATCTCCAGAGAATGGTTTCCAAAAGAAGTTTAGTATGGTGTGATCTAGCAACCTAGACATCTGTATGAGCACTCCAAACAAAAAATAACAATTAAAAAAAAAAAAACTGTATGCTTCACACTTGCATGCATACTGATCCAGCCGATTACCATGCTGTCCATGTTACCATCTAACAGTCGAAGATAATGTAAAGAATGGAAAAAGTTCAGCCATTAGAACCATAAACAGAATCATTGAAAATTTTAGATTATCAGAGAAATCAGAGTCATATGAATAACTAATTCTTCAATGGAACACTTAAATGATGGAAACGTTAAACAATTGGAAGGAGCGCTGAATCAATTTTATGGTGTAAAAATTTTGCGGTAACAATTCTCAAATATTGACCTGGCTTAAAAACACCACAAATATCAGGGAAAATGGGAACAGACAAAAATATACTGATATAAATTGCCAGAATATAATTTCAGTGGTAACAACACTAAAGTATTGACTTCGCTTGGTACCACCACAAAAAATCAGGGTTAAAGGGGTCCAGAAAAATTTTACAGATATGAATTCTCAGAATCTGATGTGGCTTGATAACACAATACTAAGTTAAGTTAGGACAGAAATTGTTCAAACAAAAACTTGCTAAGAACAATTCTCAAAATCTTACTTGCTTAATGCCAGTGAGCTTAGCTTTTAAAGCAACATGCTAAAGAACTTGATATGCTTCTTTTTTTAATATATGTAAACAACTTGTTTTTTAATAAATAACAACAGGAATAGAAGAGCTAAAGCCAATCAGATAGCAGGTTACAATAGTCCAAAAGAATAGAGAAATGAAGCAATGGTAGGTGCATAAACAGAGAGATGACAAGCTTTCAGAACAAACAACAAAGATCAAGTACAGAGACATGACAAGCTTTCAGAACAAACAGCAAAGCTTCAAGTCCAAAAGAACAATATGAAGCAAAAGACCCTTGCTTAGGATACAAAAGAGAAAGACCTCAGCATGAAGCCAATACGAGTTCTGCCATCTGTTCCAGAATGTGCACAAAATGCAAAAAGCACTAACCCATATCAACTCCATGTCAGTTATTTCAAGGTTAACAGTCATTCAATGCATTACCTTAAAAGGTCAAGATCTATGATATCCATGTTGGTTACCTTAATGAATCAGTTTTTTTCACTTTCTTCTTCTTTTTCTTTACTTATATATGTATGGTGGTACATGGAGACAAAGCCCCATGCCTCCAAAATGGCATGACGAAAGTCATGAATGGTTAATCCAGTCCAGAATTAAATCTCTGAATATAAGTAACTTGACATAAATCCACCAAAGAATTAATGTCTTAATGTTCATAGACTCCAATAGAAATTTTGAATAATGACATGAGACGATGTGAACACATGATCAATAGAAAAATTCCTGATATGAATAAGAACTCAGAATTTGTCAAAGGTTTGATTGATGCATATGGCTATCTATCTCGATAGAGGAAGAGATACACCCAATGAATGGAGTAGCAAATTCGGAGGAAGAAAGCAACAAAATAAGCACTCACCACTCACAAAGAGAACGACGCTAGAAATTTGGTTCAACTCAAGATGGCTTTTACAATAGCTAGGAGCTTCTGTTTATAGATGCAGAACCCTCTTGAACCTCCCATAAATGAGTCCACATTAAATCTTAGCCAAAAATGAAGGATATTTTACAAATATGAAAAATAAGTGTAGAAGAAAATCTACTCGTAATGTGCTAGGATTTGATAATACCTCCAACAATAGAAAGAATACCTCGTGATCATATAAGATTTGGTAACATTTCCAACTGATTTTGGTGTGGTTCTTCTAATTTTCCTAAATTTGACATCGACAGCTTTATATGATCATCTTTTTCAAGATTTATTTTCGTAATCTGCATTTAGCTAGTTAAATATTGGCGTATATCCAAATCAACTGTCAAATCCCTTTGCTTCCTTGATAAGCCTTTGATACCCACAGGGTCAAGTATGCCTCAGCTTGGACCACGGCACATGCATTGCTGATTACGCTTAAAAAGTCAATTTTCAGGTAGGATAAATCATCTGCATTCTCCAAGCAACAATATGCATGTTTAGGTGGTAAACATAGACTTCTATGGTCATAGAGAGGTCCAGGAAGTGCCCAAAGTTTTGATGACAGGTTTAGAAGAGTAGAATCTTTTAAATGTAGTCCAAAGATATTATCTTTTCAGAACTCGCCTAGCATGCCAGGACCTCTGGCAAATCTTCATGTTTTTGAAAATTTTTAATGCTAGGAATCCTACAAATAAAGGAACAATTTCTTAAAACTGTAATAATGTTAACATTAATTGATACATTTATGTTAAGATGTTAAATGACAATCATCTTCCCTTTGAGGTGGATTTCTCAGCAATTTTCTTCCTTGTCCTTGATTCTTCTTGTTTTTCCCCTTGCTCTTTCTCTCACCCTTTAATTTCTCCATAATTTATCAGGTACACATGCACTATGAAATCTGCATTAAGAGAAAAACCTTTCTGATGATGGCTGCCTCAATGGATGGGTGGAAATGTATTGTTTCTCTCACAAGATGCCTTGCATATGCATCTTCATACCTATAATTTTATGGTCTGGGTACAACATTTTCAGATTGAGATAGGGTCTTGAATAGAATCACCACAACGGTGGGTGATATGATAGACATTCCAGACATCTTGATCTTTATCTCTAAATTGCAACTCTAATTTTTAATCATACTTTTGGTTAGAAAACATTCAAATTTTAAATATTATAATTGTATCAACAAATAATCTCAAATAACTAATACAAGCACATTGCTTTTCGCGTAAGGTCTGAAAAACCGATGTTGAAAACTGCACCGGTACATTACCGACTCAGTACAATATAGTTGGCATGGTATGGTACATGCCTCGCATCAAGACAAGGTATCAATACTTTTTCTCACTCTCAACCATAGTCCTATTCGAAATCAGGCGGTATAAATCAATACCGCTCAGTTTGAATCAATTCGGTTCATACTAAATCGTACCTTAATACTATACCGATACCCTACTAGTACGATATTAAGGTTAGTATATGTCAGTATGACAAACCTTGCTTCAAAAATAATTATCTATACTAAATCATATAAGTCTTAACATTACCCATACATACATATACATACACACACACATACATACATATAAAGATATTTTACATATAGTGTGACCTCTTCCATTTGCAATTATTTTTACTTTATAATATTAAAACAAATATGGAGATGTGCTACATTTTTATAACAAAGGATGAACACATGAAATATCTATCGAGTGTCAACTAACCATGTTATTTTCTTCTTTAAAAACACTTTAACCTAAAAGACAAATTACACACTAATCTATCATTTTCCCTCCCTTAACACCACCCTCCTTTATGTAGCTGCAATATGGACCCTAGCATGTCTCAACCTACAAGAAAGCATACTTGGGCAACATGATCTTGGAGTCATGGCAATTTAGTCACCATTAGTGGGACCATAACCAATAACTCTACCAAGAATATAAGCTTTAATGAGATCAGGCTAGCAAAGTCATAAATCTGTCTTGATTAATAAGGAGGACATAAGTATTAAAAAAATCTTAACATTTGTTGAAATTTATCACTGATTATCTACATAAGTATAAAAAAAAATCATAACATTTGTTGAAATTTATCACAGATTATCTACAAAAAAAAGTGAAGCAATTTAATGATTTTAAAATGACTGCAGTTCATAATCATCTTCCGCCAAACCTTGGATCTATGATAAGAGCATTAAGAATTATCAAAGGAATAATACAATCCGTTGAATGAGTCAACCGATCAGCAGATCATGTCACAATCAAGGAAGAAGAAAACATCTTGGCAAAGAAAATCCTCTTCCATGAATTAAAATGTTCGCATTACCCTATCATATTTATGAATTGTACCATGCCATCAGGTTATCAACATGGTACAAGATTTTCTAACTCTCTACATTATATGTGTGGCCTATATCAAACATAATGATTAGGCACAAAGAGATACAGGCTGTATCATAGGAGAAAGGAATTGTAAAACATTTTACTGTT